>JAANBC010000008.1:0-184092 GCA_014621405.1 Stylonectria norvegica | reverse complement strand
ACTACTTTAAAGCTTATTATTAGTTTTAATTATTTAAAGCTTTACTTTATATCTCTAATAGAGGATTTTAATAATATATTTTAATATTATAAGTAGGCTTTTCTTATTATAATTTATAAAATAATAATTCTAAGTAAAATTAGTTTCTTACTTTATAATTATTATATAGAAGTTAAACTTTCTAATACTAACTTTATAATTATAAAAGTTAATTAAGATTCTTTTACTAGGTTTTAAGTCTTATTTTCTTAGTTTATAGTGCTCTCTATGCTTTGCCTTTCTAATTCTATAGATATTATATTAAACTATTATTAAGCCCTTTATTTAAGCTTTCTTTATATTATTTAATAGATATTCTAAAGCTCTTAGTCCTAAGTGCCTAAGCTACCTATATTAATATATTATATCTACTTATAATAACTTTCTTATAGTTTAGGAGTTATAATTAAGTCTCTGCGCTATAAATATAGCTTATTTTATTATTTTATAGATATATTTTATAATATACTAATTATAATATTAACTTAATATATATAATATTACTCTACTATTATATTAGATAATATTATTATTATTTTACTAGTTCTACTAATATCCTACTCTCTATAGTTATTGCAGTAATACTAGGTTTATTTCTATTTATAAATAGTATATAATGCCTTTTAAATAAAGCTAATAAAGTCTATTTTATAAATTTTAAACTTAAAGGTCTATATTACTATAGCCTATAATTAGAATCTTATTTAATCTAGTAAATATAAACTTATCTTCTTTTATATACTTAAAGTTTTAGAATCTTATAATTTTATTAAAGATATATAGAGTTATACCTAAGTTAAGGATTAAATAGTTTTTTAATAAATACTACTTATTAACTATTAGAAATATAGCTACTATAGAAGAAATATAAGTTTATAGTATTTATTATTATTGCTTTTAATCTTATAAGTTGCCTTTAAATAATTTAAATTACTTATATAACTTCTAAATATTAGGCTTATTCTTTAAATATTATTCCAGCTTTTTAGTCTTTCTATCTATTAGTATAATCCATTTTAGCGCTATCTTTAAGAAAGTAACCTAATAGCCTTTAGTATCTGTATCTCTATATTGCATTTTATATAGGTTATATAAGTTACTTTATAGTTACTTTTAAGATTAATCTTTTAAGTAGCCTCCTAATAGTAACTTTTACTTCTTACCTCTCTTATTTAAGCTCTAAGTTAGCTACTTAAAAGTATCTTTCTTATTTAAGCCTTAAAATATTAGTTTAAAGCTCCTTTTAGTAATCTTTTCTTTAGAATGCTTAGTTAAGTTATTATTATTAGAAAGTTCCTCTTAAAACTTATTAGTAAAGATTAATAGTTTATATATATTTAATTTAATTTCTGCCTTATAAAAACCCTTCTTAATATATAATATAACCTTAAATTTATAGTTAATTACTCTTTTTAAGTCTTTAAACTATATTCTTAAGTCTAAGTATTTAACTATATATTAGAGTTATATAGTCTATATTGCCTTCTTTTACTTATTAATCTAATCTCCCTACTTTATTTTATTACTTATTCCTAGTCTTAGAATATTAAAATAGGCTTTTTATACTTATTTCTTTTAAAAGATATTATTTATCCTATATACTGCCTTAAGGTTTAAGTAAAGTAGTGAAATATTATTATATTTAGCTAAACTAATTGCCTTAAGTATATAGATTTATATATAATAAAAGAATATATTCTTATTTAGCTAATTAAGTATATCTTTAATTCCCTATTTCTTATAGAGATATGCCTTTTTACTAAGTATATAGAGCTATATATTATACTTTATAGATTCTTAATCTTTTAAAAGCATCTTACTTAAGTAATTTGCAAGTTAATCTCCTTAAATAAACTTTAGAGATTTTATAATACTTTTAACCTATATTTTTATATAGTAATTTTTATTTCTTAATAAAGCTAGCTTTTATATTTATAATTAATTAAATTATAATAAGTTAAATAGCTAAGCTAGTATAAAGACTCTTTTTATTAAAACCTTTATTATATATTATTATTCCTATATATTTTAGTTCTTTAGGCTATTAAGAATATAATCTTTAATAAATATCTTTAAATTAAATAGTTAATTATTAATATAAAGCTTTAAGTATTATATTATGCCTTTAATACTTATTTTAATAGTTATAATTATTTATATTTAATATAACTTTAAGACTCTTAATTATTAGAACTAAAGATATTTTATTTAAGTTACCTAAGGCATTTTCTAGTTTATATAGGTGCCTTACTATACTTTATATATATTATTTTTAAAAGATTCTAGCTTCTACCCCTAATATTATAGACTTATTATATAAGACTTCTTTAGTTATTTTAGGGTGCCTTTTAGTATTATATATAGTAGTTCTGTTCTAACAGGTTCTACCTAGTTGCAACACTCCTCTGACAGATGCGCGGGCCTTTTTAATCGGCCCTGTCTCTTACTCTTATTTTAGTATTAAGCTTAAGGCTGGGAATAACTTAACTCAACCTGCCTTTTCAAGCTGATTAATTATAGGGACTTCTAGTTAAAGTTAAAGGGTGTGACTTAGATTGAATTACTTGAATTAATAGTAGTTAGAAAGCTATAGGCTTATTATATATAATAGTATTCGCAGATTATATCTCTCTTTTAAAACTAGCTCTTAGCAGCTAGCTTTCTAGCCTTTTAAGTATTTAATAGCTTTAAAAGTTATATCTTTTAAGCTATACTATTATATACTTATTATTAGCTTAATATAGCTAAAAATATACTTATATTTAATAGATATTACTAGTATTATAAGTATATTAAGAGCTATCTTTAATAATAATAAAAAGATATATTTTATAGAGGGAATAAACCATATACTAACCCTAGATTAGATATAATAGAATTTATTTAAAGAGATTATCTTTTAGGAAGGCTTAGATTATATTAAATTTAATAGTTTAAGAAGGTTAGAGGTTAATTAAATAAATAAAAAGGCAGAGAAAAATTAATATAATAAAGAGACTACTAATAAATTAAATAATTCTCTGTTTTTAAAATTAAAGAGTAATAATCTTCTTAGTCTAACTAAACCTAATAGTCCTTTTAAGTACTTAACTTATATAAGTTTATAAAAAATGCGAAAAATAATATAGAGAAAAGAGAGTGTTTTTAATCTCTAATATAATCCTCCTCTTATAATTTAACTCTCTTAACTCTTAAAGAAATAAAACTAATAACTAACTTCTAATAACCTAAGTAACTATTAGATCTTATTATAATTACTTAAGCTTAACTTTTAAATCTCTAGCTATTAATCTCCTTACTTACTTATACTTCTTATCTCTATCTCTAGCTTATTTCTCTTATAATATTACTATAATCTCTATATATTTAAATAATCTAAAGGCTTTAATTAATAATATATCTTATTATTCTATTAAAATAAGCCTATTTAATATAAAGATAGCCTATATAAGTTTAGTTTAATCCCTAATATCTCTTATTATTATTATTTTTTATTCTTTTATTTTTAGGAAATATAGTAATTAAATAGTATTTATAACTATTACTTTCCTACTAATATCTTAAATAAAGTAATATAAGCTATATTATTCTATAAAGTAGTTCTTTATATTTATACTATTGCCTCTCTTAATCTTAAGTTATTCTTATAAGAAAGGCTTTAAAGTAAAGCTTAATAAGGGAATTAGTAATAATTAAATAGTTAGTTTATTTTAAAATTAAATATTAAACTTAGTATTCTTTTTATATTTTATTTTCTTTTTAATTCTTAATAATATTAAAATAATTAAAGTAATACTTAAATTAAAAAATAAAAAGAGTAATAAGACTATATTTAGTCTAGTATTAGAAGTTAAAAAAGCTATATATTATTATATATATTAAAAGCATATATAAAAAGAAATTACCTTCTTAAAGCTAATAAATAATATAGAAAGAACTATAGATTAACTTAATATTAGGAGGATCTCTTTAGCCTGCTAGACTAGGCGGCATCTAAGAGACTATAAATTAACTAAAGGCTCTTAAGATATCTTATAATAGCAAGGTATTAAAGTCCTACTACTCTAAGCGCAGTAGGGGCTATAAGAGTGTTCTAAGATTATAAGTGTTATAACCTCGCTAGTCGCAATAGAAGGGGGTCTCTAATCTATTAATTAGATAAGATAAACTAGTCTAACTATTAGATCCGGATATGTTCCCTTTTCCACTCTTATTATAGATACCTCTAAGCCGCAGGCTTTGCTTGCTCTCTTATAATTATCTTTAATAAGGTTTATAGATAAGCTATTTTAGACTTATATTATACTAACTTTCTTTACTATCTTATCTAAGAGTTTCTTATTATCTTATTATATAGAAGTATTAATCTTATTAGTAATATCTCTTATATATTATATAATAGCAGAACCTATTTTCTTATTAATTATATAAAGATCTTTAGCTAAGACTATAACCTTTTTATTAATAATAGTATTAATAAGTCTGTATCTTATATAGGCTAATTACTCTCTAAGAGTTAATAGTATAGTTAGAGTTATATAGTTCTTTTTCTTTTTTAAGCCTTTTCTTTTTTAATATTAAAAGCTAAGTAATATCTAATAATAGAGTCTATTTCTAGGTTTTAAGTTTCTTATTATCTATCTTAATAAGTTCTATTATACTATTATTCCTATATCTATTCTTTAAAGTAGTAATATTATTAGTAATATATCTGCTTATTATATCCTAATAAGATATAAGGTCTTCTAAGATAATATATAAGATTCTATAGTTTGTCTTTTCTACTAGCTTATTTTATATTTTAGTTTAGAAATAGGGTGTTAAATAGATATTTCTAAATTACTAATCTAGCTACTCTCTTTTCTAGTTATTTTTCTTTTAATTATACTCTATTTTCTTTCTTACTATAAGTAGGTATTCTAAGGTCTTATATTACTTTATCTTTAGTTACTTAATAATATATTAAAATACTAGTCTTTAGTTTTAGGATTAAGAGTTTAATAATAAGTAAGATATTAATATTAGAAGTATTATAAACCTTAGTTTCTTTTAATTAAAATACCTAATAATTAGGAATTCTATTTAAAAACTATACTTAACTAAGCCTAATTTTATATTAAAGTTATATTATTTATAGTTATTTAGGAAATGATCTTTTTTAGTATAGTAATAGCAGCGGATTTCCTACTTATACTCTCTGCCTCTATTTCTATAAGAGTTATAGGGATTACTACTAGAACTATTTATAATATTAATATTATAATAAATTAAATACTCTTTACTTTTATCTAACTCTAAGAATATATTATTAACTTAAGATTCCTAAGTTTTCTTAATAAGAATAAATTTCCTTACTAGCTATATAATATTCTTTTATATAATCTCCTCTTATAACTTCTATAGCTCTTTTATTATAGTAATAGACTAATTACTAAATATCTACTTTATCTTTATTATTAATTTCTCTTATATCTCTTATTTTACCCTAAGTATAATAGAGCTAGCTAGCTTTACTTATTAAGTATTTTAAATTAAATTATTCTTTAATACTAAGTATAATAATCAGATTAATCCTAAGTCTAAATAGGGTTAGTATAAACCAGTTAAGGGGGTTTATATTATAGATAGATAGGGCATTATCTTAAGTAATATATAAGAAGGTTAATCTTATCTAATAAGTTATATCTAATAATAATTAATAAAGGTAATTAAGATAACTAAGTTATACTAATAGCTAAGAAGCTATTCTATTTAATAAGTAAGTATTACTTCTTTTTATATACTAATAGGTATTTNCTTAATTATATTAATTATATTATAATTATTATAATTATATTATATATTTATATAAGGTTAGAGTTCCCTTTTAGAGACCTTTATATAATATATTAAACTAGCCTATTTTTAACCTAAGTTATAATATAATACCTCTCCTTTATTAGTCTTACTCTTAAGACTTATATATTAAGTATTGCTCTCTAGCTCTTATATAAGGTAATTCTTCTTTCTTATTTATTTTATTATATATATTTAACTACTAAGATATCTAGTTATATTACTAAATAAAAAGTCTTATATCCTTCTACTCTTTAAAAAAAATAATCTTCTTACTATTATTCTAAGTTTCTTTAGTATTATACCTTCTTATTTTACTTATAAGTATTATAGCGCTTTTTCTTATAAGATATTTATATAAGATTCTTATTACTATAATAAGTATATTAATTAGAAGTTATCTTAATATAATATTCTTAATATTTTGCTTAAGCAGCTTTACTATATTACTACTTAATATTAGAGATTAGAATTTAAATTAAAGGAGGCTAAGCTAAAGGTTCTTTATCTTTATAAATAAAAGAAATTATAGTTTAAAAAGATAATATGCGCTATATTATATAATATTAATAATATAGAGGATTTAAAGTATATTAAAAAAGAGAAGGCAGAGTAAAAGGCCACTTACCTAGTTTAGACTTCTTCTAATTCTATATTCTATTCTTTATTTACTAAAGACTAGTTAAGTCCTGATTTTATAGTAACTTAGAATATAATATTTAAAAGTATTTCTCTTAATCCTGCCTTATTAGCTAAGTTTAGGGTTATTAATAGAATTTCTTAAGCTTCTTCTAATAATATATAAGATATTTAAGTGGTTTTTATATATTTTCGCTTTTATTATAGTCTTTTTATTTAACTAAGTAATATATTTTTCCTTTTATCCTATTCTTTTCTAGGATTTTATTAACTTTAAATTCTTTAAAGCTAGTAACTTTAGTATTATAGCTTATACTAACTTTAATTATTCTTTTTATTAGTTTTAAAAGTAATATATAAAATATTAAGTATAGTCTAACTTTAAGTAGTAGCTTTAATTTATAATTATTTATTAATATTCTTTAAATAACTTTATAAAGTTTAATATACTTAAAGTTAAGTTTATAATTCTATTACTTTATTTTAATATTTTTTATAGATAAGCAGACTATATCCCTTTCTTAAAGGTTAGTCCTATAATTCTTTTTATATTATAATAACTCTTTATATAAGATTATATAAATTTAAGTTTAATTTTTTTTTTATTATAGAGATTTCTTAGCTTATCTAAAGTTAAAATTGCCTTAATATTTAGCAGTTCTTTCTTAATTTATATATATAATATATATTAAATATAAATCTGAAGTTTATATAAGCTAGTATTATTCTAATACTACTATAATAGGATATATTATAAGCAAGTTATACTATAGGTAAGTATTCTACCTAATTTATTTATTTATAATTAATATAGTATTATAAGTATATTTCTAATTCTTAGTTTATTCTTTTAATTTATTTATTAACTTATACTCTAAAGGCTATTATAAGCTTATAATTAAGCCTAAGATATATTATTAGGCTTTGCTAAAATTTTAATATAAATATTATTCCTTTATTTAATAAGATTTCTATAAGTAATCTATATATATAGATAATATTTTATAGAAAGATATATACTATATCTTCTGCTAAGCTTAATTCTTAATAGAGAATATAATAGGCAAACTTATTAAAATAATCTATAATAATAAAGATACTATTATAATATATTCCTATTATTAGTTCTTCTAAGATTAGTAGTTTTATTATAAAGTCTATTATAATTAAGTCCTATAGTTATAATACTATAAATAATAGCTATAGTTCTCTATATAGCTTATATTATTATATCTTTACTTTATAATATAAGTTATATTATTTTATAATTTTCTTAATAACTTCTTTTATTCTTAGGAAAGTATAGTTTAATTATATTCTTTCTAGTATCTTATTAACTTCTTAATATCTATATAAGGGGTATTTATATATTTTCTATACTAATTATTTATATAGTTCTATTAGAACTATTTGTTTTTCTTCTTTAAGTAGCTAGCTATTATATTTTACTATTAAATCTAATAAAAATCTCTTAGCTATATAGCTTAGTCTTCTTATAGCTCTTAGGTATTTTATTATAAGTATTCTTCTAATATAAGGTTAAGGATTTACTTATTTACTTTTAGTTATTTTTTATTAAAGTTAATTCTATAGCTAATAGTATTTACTTAGCAATTTTCTAATTCTTTTTAAATAGATAATAATATAATTAAATTCTAATAAATACTTAATATATTATAGCTATTATCTACTTAACTATTATATTATAGTAAAGTAGATAATATTTTTATAATTAATATAAACCTTAATCTTATAATTTCCTCTTTATAAATAATATTTAAATTCTTTAAAAATATTAATAATTATAAGAAATTCTTTATTATAGATTAGGTAGTTAAGTTTTAGCCTATAGAGTTTATATAAATAGAATGCAATAAGGTATAGTTTTTCCTTTTTTATTTTATTATCTAATTTATATATTAAGTATAAAGTTAAATATATCTATTTCTAACTTTATTTCTTTATCTAAGTTAAATATAATTAATACTAGTTTGCTAAGGATTTTATTCTTTAATTTCTTAAATATATTATTTATTTCTTTATTTTATTAAAATTTCTTATCTTTCTTAATAAGGTCTATAAGTAATCTAGCTATTTTATTAAAGTTTCTTATAAATCTTTAATAGTAGTTAATAAATCTAAGAAATAACTATATTTTATTAAGGTTTTTTAGTTATAATTAGTTCTTAATTACTGCGATTTTCTTTAAGTCTATATATATTTTATTAAAATTAATAATATATCTAAGGAATTTAACTTTCTTTATATAGAATTTGTATTTTTTTTTAATTTAGCTAAAAGGTTTGCATTCTATAGGGCTTATAGTACCTAATAGATATATTTTATATATTCTTTTTTAAATTTAGAGAAAATAAGAATATTATTTAAATAGTATACTATAGAGATATCTAAGTATTTATATAATATATAATTAACTATAATTTAGAATACTATTAATATATTAATAAGTCTAAAGAGTATAATAAGATACTTAAATAATTTATATTTTATTTAAAATGCTATTTTCTATTTATACTCTAGGGCTATATAAATAAGATTATATGCTCTTTTAAGATTAAGTGCTATAAACTAATTTATTTTATAGAGGCAATTTCTTATTTTAGTAATAAGTAATAGAGGTATTTAATCTTTAAGTATAATATTATTAAGTTATTAATAGTTAATAATAAGATATAGTTTCTTATTTTTCTTTATAATAAAGAATACTAAGTATCCTACTAATAATTTTAATCTTTTAATATATCCCTTTTATAGTATTTCTTTAAGATATTCTTATAGAATTATTAGTTCTTTTATATTAAGATTAATAAGTCTTTTAAATCTTAAGTATATCCTATTTTATAGCTTAATCTTTAAGCCCTATTAACTATATTATAATAGTTCTATCTTAAGTTTTTCTTTAAATAGTTTATAATACTTCTAATATTATTTTAGGATATTTACTAGTTAATCCTTTATTTTAAGTATCTATTTTTCTAGCTTATTATTAAGTTTATATAGTTATTTTATTACTGCTACTAGGGTTCTTTATTTTCTTTTTTACTTATATTTCTTTAAGTAAGGTATTTATTTTATATCTTAACTTACTCTTATTATATTAAGTTAAGTCGCAAGTATACTTATCTTTTATTTTATCTTCTTCTTTCTTTTAATTAGGAAGTATATTATTATAATTAATATATATCTAGCTAGTTCTCTAATTAAAGATAGGGTTAAATTAGTGCAATTATAATAGTCCTAGAATAAGATTATTTATACTAAGTAATATAATATTATAAGAGATCTATTTATTATATTTATAAATAAAGATATTAAGGTAATTAATCTCTTTATTAATATTTCTACTATTATAACTAAATAATTCTTCTTTAGTATTACTAATAAGATATAATTTTTTCTTATTCTTTTATAGTAGCTTTAAGCTATTTATTATTTATAAATTAATATAATTACTTAGCACTTTGCTATCTACTTAAGTATTTAGCTATTTTCCCCTAATACTTACTAGTATTATTATTTTACTTTTATTATAGCTTATTATTATAGTCTTTATATAATTATATTTTTATATTATACTTAGAGCTCTTTATAAGGGGTTCTATTCCTCTCTAGTATTATATGCCTATTACTTTATTATAAGTAATATATATTATTTTTTATTTATTAGTAGTTTCTTTTATATAATTACTATATTATCTTATATACTCTTTTTATAGTCTTATTAAAATAAGCCTTTTTTATCTTTTTATTTTCTTACTAAAGTTAGGCTTTTACTGCTATATAGTATATATAGTTCTCTTACTTATATATTTTATAGCTTAGGATTCTATTATATTTCTTATAGATTTTATTAAACCTTTTAAGTATTATTACTCTCTTCTCTAAGAAAATATATCTAAGTATATATTTCTATAGGTTAATTTAAGTATAAAAGTTTATTATTAGTACTTTCTATATATAAACTAAGTATAGTTCTTATTACCTCTTACTTACTATATAGATTTTATAATTATAATAAGTATATATTATTTAAGATAGTATTTTATATTTTTTATCTATAAATATAAGTTTTAAATTATCTTTAAATACTTTTAGAAGTATTAAGAGTATTAGAAGTATTTCTACTTTTAATATAGCTTTAATTGCGATTTTAATATTCTTTATTATATTATACTAGCTTTTTACTATATTAGTAATATATTATTATCTATTTATTAGTTTATTTCTTAATATAGTATCTATAGGTTTTAATTTCTTTATATAGTTAAATATATAGTATAGCCTTTTAAGATCTCTTTTATATATTAAGAGGTTGAGATTTATATTTAATATAAGTATATTATTAATTTAATTAATTTAGAAGGTAATTCTTTTATTCTCTTTATTTAGGAGTTCTATTTATCTTAGTAGTTTTATTATTAAATTACTAGTCTTATAGCTCTTTATGCCTTTAAGTCCTTTCTAATTATCTAAGATATTTTCTTTCTTATTAGAGTATAAGCTTTCTTTATTTATAAGTACTCTCTTAAGTAGTTAAAAATAATAATTAGCTTTATCTTCTTTCTAATAATATTCCTAGTTTTAATAGTATTATCTTACTTTAAAGAGCTATAGGTTATTTTCTTTATTATTAGTCTTTAAATAGAGTTTATTTAATAGTATTAACTCTTTCTCTTTATTAATAACTGCTAGTTTTTAAATTATTCTCTTTATCTATTATTCTTTAATTAGATACTAAGCGTAATATTATTATATTTCTTTATATTATTCTTTATTATCTGGTTTTTCTATTTATATTTTAAAATTAAATCCTTCTTTATATATATATTAGATCCTAGTATAGATTATTATAGCTTCTTTTATATATTCTATATATATTGGATTTTTTATAGTAAATTAGATAGTCTGCTTAATATTCTACTTCTATAGTATTGCTAGATTATAGGCTTGCCTTAATTCTAGGGTACTAGTTACTATTTTCTTTTTCTCTATAATATATTATATAGTTATTATTATAGCAGGCAGTCTAGCTTATAATATTATAGCTCTATTTATAATTATATTCTTTAATAGTATTCTTCTAATAAGATATCTATTCTTTTACTTTAGAGTTTAGCTTAATAGTATTATAGGCGCTATAAACCTTCCTAATTACTGCTAGCATTTATTATACTAGTCTAGTATCTTTATTTTATTTATTAATATTAGTTACTTTAAGGGATATCTTATAGTTTCTCTCTTTAAGTATATTTCTAAAGCTTTATTTCTTATATAGGGCTTAGCAATCCCTTAATATATATCCCTTTTTATAATAGTTATAGTAATTAATATCTTTCTTATCTCGCTAGATTACTCTAAGTTCTATAGGTCTAGGGTTAAAGATATAGCTATATATAATATTTTATTATTATTTTCACTCTTAGTTAGATTTTATATATTAATTATAGCTCTTTTTATAACTCTAAGTTTATTATTTTTCTAAATACTTCTTTTCCTTATATTATTTATACTATCTATTATTAATCTTAATAACTATAGCTATATACTTTGCAAGGTTATTAGGTTAGTTTTCCTTAAAGATTTTATTTTTAACTTTATCTTTAAGTCTAAAATAAAATACTACTATAAGAGGTTTATTATTCTAAGTAAGTTATAATATAACTTATTAAAACTTAGCTATATAGTTTAAGATAGATATCTTTTAGTATAGGTTCTTAATTTATTATTCTATTACTTATTTTTTATTAACTATTCTAAAAACTGCCTAAATTACTTATTTAAAGCTAATAAAAATATAAAATATCTTTCTAATTTTAGAGTTTTTATTAATATCTTTATTATTAAGAAAATCCTTTATAATAAGTTTAAACTATATAAGTGCAGTGCTTATAAGGCATTTATTAGTATAAAATATCTTATCTTTAGCTTCTTTTAACTTATTAGAATAGAAGTAATAATATACTTTAAGCTAAATAAGAAACTCTTAGAGCTTTCTTAATATATTATTAAATAATATTAGAATAAGTAGTTTTACTACTTTATTAAAATCTTTTACTAATTATTTCTTATATTATTAGAGTTATATATTCTCTGCTTATAGAATTACTATTTAAGCTTATATATTAATTAACTCCTATATAATATCTGCAAAAGATATAATTAATAAGTTAGTTAAATTAAATAATAGAGTTATAAAGGCTATATTTCCAAATAAAATAATATTACTTAAGGTAATATAATAATCTATTAAATAAGAGCTATTAATATATAATAATTAGATTAGTCCTAAGTCTAAATAGAGTTAGTATAAACTAATTTAGAGGGTTTATACTATAGATAGATAGGGTATTATCTTAAGTAATATATAAAAAGATTAATCTTATTTAATAAGTTATATTTAATAATAATTAATAAAGGTAATTAAGATAACTAAGTTATATTAATAGCTAAGGAATTATTCTATTTAATAAGTAGGTATTACTTCTTTCTATATATTAATAAGTATTTTCTTAATTATATTAATTATATTATAATTATTATAATTAAGTGTTTATAATTATATTAATTATATTATAATTATTGCAATTATATTATATGCCTATGCAGAGTTAGAGTTCTCTTTTAGGGACCTTTATATAATATATTAGACTAGCCTATCTTTAACTTAAGTTATAATACTAAGATAGATAGAGTATAGGTTAATAGTATAAAGTTAATAAGCTTGTATTTTATATAGATATATATTTAAATATAGCCTTTAATTATAGTTATAATCTTATTATATCTAAGTTCTCTTAATATAAGCAAGTTATATTTATATTAATTATATATATTAGCATAGCAGAGTGGTCTTTTATTAGGCGGGCTCTCTGCTTTTTGCAGAGGAGCCGCGGGTTTAAATCCCGCCGCTAACAGCCTTTTCTTCGGATTTGCGACCCGGAGTAAAGGTTCTATACTATATAATTAGTCTCTATATGATTAGTAACTAAGATAGGCCTAGCACCTAGCTAAATAAAAACCCGCGCTGAGATTTATTTATAATAGAGGTAGTAGACTTCCTATTTATTAATAAGAGCGCTGACCCCCGCAGTAATAAAAAAAGGGCATATATTAGGGCATATTAAGAGCCTTCCGCTCTTAGCTATAAATAAAGCGCAGCGCGGCCTAATATATTATAGCTAGGCAGTATAAATCTATAAGCTATAATTTATTAGATTAAGTGGCGGGCAATTAAGTAAAAGGATAAGAAACTAACTCTTATTAAGTAAAGGCTGTGTTATTTAATAAGCAGAGAAATAGAGAGAATAGTAGCTAATAGAAATAAGAAGGGAAGGTTCTAGACCTCTTTTAAAAGGTTAGAATCTTTTATTAAACGCCTTAGAATATACTATAGCTATAATTAAGCTAAAAAGAATAGGCTTATATAGGGGTCCCCTGTAAATTTCTAATATATTAATCTAATAAGAAGAAGGCTTAGTGCAGCAAATTAGGCCAGAACCTAATTTAAACTTATTGCAAGCTTATAAAGAAAGTGTTTAGGTTTTTATCTAATTATAGGGTCTGTCTATAAGAGTGTGTGTAATATAGTAGCCATAGCCTCTTAGGGGCTATGCGCAAACTAGCTATGCGCAGCTATAGGCTGTTATAGCTGCTGCGGAATGGTTTTTCCTATAATAATTATAGTATAGAAGCTATTAGAATGGAACTACTATATATAATATTAAAAGGCATCNTAAAATAACTAAAGGAGTNTTATATAATAAGTCTATAATATTAGNGGTAGAAGCTAGAGTCTTTTAGNAATAGTATATATAGAGTATAGTAAGGCACCCGCGTAAGCTGGAAAATGCCTCATGCAACTTCAATCAAGTATCTTTAGTTCTAATAATACTCCAGCTCTCAAGCTCACGAAGAGCATCTAACCTGAGGTAAAGAAGAGCATCCGACCTGAGGTAAAGAAAAGCTCGACCTTCTTCTAGTTGAATAATATGTCATGAGTAGTCAGCTTATATCTCGTTTTAGAGATTTCTATTTCCTTATTAGTACATTTATTAATAATAATTGTGATTGAGTCTTCTCTACCCTACTTTAAAGCATTATCACCAAATACACACAACGAATGGAAAATACCGTAAGGTATGGTGAGCGACAAGACAAATATGTCCTATCAAACACATGAAACAAGGCAATGGTATCAAATTCTACGAAAGTATCAAGTAAAATATGTATGTTGAGATATTCTATAATCTAGTAAAATCCTCTCATGAACGCCCATGCTTTATACGGCTATTATACATGTCCCGAGGCTGAAAAACTGCCATCTAAATAAATCCCATATATATGCAAATCTAGCATAGAAAACGGTACAGCTTCTTCCACCGCGGCCAGCCCAGTCTCTCCTCTCGTTCTTGCTCAGTAGCGATATGGACCCGGAAATATCGCCGACCAGTCTCGCAATCCATGTCCTGGATGCGCACAATACTCGTCCGGAACCAAAGCTTGTGACACGTGTAAAACACGAGCACTATGGGAATGGCCATGACTTGGAGGAAGAAGTTCTTGACCATGGCCGGCGCTCGCGTGTCGATGTTGCCCGTGTCAATGGGCGACACGGCAATCCATATCTGAGAAATCAGCACCAGGATGTAGCCGATGAGCCCAACCCACGCGCCGATTATCCCGACGTTGGAACGGAATGGGAGCTGCTCGAGAGAATGGGCCGAGTAAGCCCAAGCCTTGCGAAATCGAATGTAACATAAGCATATACTGCCCCAGGTGAAGAGGGTGCTGAGAGCACTGATAGAAAGAAGCCAGTTGAAGATGGCGCTGTGGACTTCCAAGTCGGCCATGAAGGCTAGTAGGCCAATGCACGAAGCAAAGATGATAGCCACCAGGGGCCTGCCTTGCCGATCAACATAGGCGAAGATTTGAGGGGCGTGAGATTGCTCGGCCAGGGCGGCCAGCGTACGGGACGAGCCGAACACGGCAGAGTTGCCCACGCTGATGACAGCAACGAGAATGATAGCATTCATAACACTCGGCAGAATTGTCGTCCCGGCGCTTTCGATAGCAATGACAAAGGGGCTCGCACTCGCATCAGCGCTGTTCGTCCCACCTAAGAGACGCGGCTCATTAGAAGGCACTAACAGGCCAACAAGCATTAGAGAAACGATATAGAAGATGGTGATGCGCCAAAAGACCTGCTTAAGGGCGGTAGGGAGAGATTTCCGAGGGTTGGCTGTCTCGGCAGCGGCTAGGCCGATGAGCTCGGTGCCGGTGAAGGAGAAGGCCGAGGTGACGAGGACGCTGCAGAAACCCTTGAAGCCGTTGTTGAAAGGTCCTGGATTACGCCAGTACTGGCCGCCGATGTAGCCACTATCGGGCTGGCCACCAATGTTGATGACAATGGCTAATAGACTGAAGGTGTTAGTAGATGCGATGTGGTTTCGAGTTAAGGGGCTGACTTACATGAAGCCTATCACAGCCGTGACCTTGATGATAGAGAAGACAAATTCGGCTTCGCCGTAACCTTTGATGCCAAATAGGTTGATGATGATAATGGCGAGTAAGAATATTGCAACGAATATGGCTTTTGGTAAGTGCTCGTTCCAATAAGTGATGGTGAAGGCGCCGGCTATGATTTCCAGGGGTAAGATGAAGAGCCATTGCAGGCAATAGCTACATGGACACAACATCGTCAGCTACAGCGCTTACACGGATTTCTCGCGACATGCAGCATACATGTAGACCCGAGAGAGAGTCTTGGAGACTTACTTCCAACCCATGGCAAATCCCCACGAGGGATCGAGGAAGCGTGTAGAAAAGGCCGAGAAGGAGCCAGCGATAGGAAACACAACACAAAGCTCTCCAAGCGACTGCATGGTGCAATACTGCAAGGTGCCCACGAGGAGGTATGAGATGAGAACTGTCGCTGGGCCGCCCTTGTACAGAGATGAGCCGGAAGCGACGAAGAGACCGGTTCCTACAAACAGCCGCCTTGTTAGTGAAGGTGCTCGTCCACATTTAACATGAATCCACGTCCGATAAGACATGACATCCAATGATATGGATGCCCCCCAACATTCAACTCACCGATGGCGCCTCCAAAGGCAATCATCTGCAGATGCCGTCCCTTCAACTCCCTCGCCAGCGCCGTATTCGCCGTCTTTGCGTTGGCCGCACGCACATCGTAGAAGCGGTTGTCAGCCGTCGGCATGGGCATCGTCGGCGGCGCCGCAGGCTGGTAGCCACCATCGCGACTCTTGATGGGCCGACGCTCAGCGCGACGGAAGCCGTCGATCCACGCGGCGGGCGCAAGAGGCGCCTTGGCTGAGACCTGGACGGAATGGCCCTTGCGAGTATCGACGCCGCCGCCATGGCCCTGGCCGAGGTCCTTCATCTCGACCTCGACATCGTGGGTGAGGACGATGTCGCCCTTCATCGTAGCTCCGCTCGCGATCTCGGAGAGGATTTCTCCAATTTTGGGGGTTGCCCCTGTCGCAAGAGGAGTAGACTGACTACCCGCCGCTGGGGAGTCGAGAGTCGAGAGTCGAGAGCTTCAGCGGGCGCAAAGCAAAGGTGGGCGGGCGTGGAGTGCAAGTCGTCAAGATTCAACACCAAGACTGCGGGTGGCGTATTGTGGCTCGCACAAGCTTGGAACAAACGGGATACCTTGTGGAATGGAATTTACAGCGAAGAATCGAACGGAGAATGGAAGCCAAAAGGAACAAGTCGTGGAAGCCCGGGAATGACGGGAGGACGAAGAGAGTGAGAAGGGTGTCGCAGATCCTTGTTGCGTCTAGACGTGGCGAGAAAGATCAAGATGAACTTGGGGTACGGCACTTGTATGTATCTGCTTCTGGATGTGCTGCATGTCTAAAACTTAGAAACTAGAAGAGCAACACGACGACGCCCTTTGACGATTCGCAAGGCCCTTAATAATTACCTCACCCCCGGTGGCCGCTGCGTAGAACCTTGCAAGCGTGGCAATTGTGCGTCCATGGATGATGGGGCCGTGGGCTGGTTGTCTCCATCTCCAGACTCCATCTGTACCTAAGGAGTGGATGTGCAAGCAAGTGGATGGATGGATCGATGGCCTCAACTCGGAGAAGATCCACAGAACCCCATGGCCCCTTGCCCTTCTGCATCCAGAGCAGTTGAGGCAAGCCTAGAAATAATGGTTAGTTTGCTCGCGTGTATTATCGTACAGTTAGTTAGTAGTTTGCCTCGTACCCAGAAAGTTTGCTAAAGGCATGAAACCTGGTACGCACAACTATTCCTTCAGCCAAGGACGTGGATGAGCCGAAATAGGAAGTTGTAAATCCTCCCGCTCGGCTGCGGACGGCCACTCGCGGCGCTAATCCCGGACTCTTTAGGCTCTTTAAGAGCCATGTACGAAGGTACTTGTACTGACAAGATCCAACGAATCGACGATGATGTTTGTCCTGCCGCTCAGCGAGCTCGGCCTCTCTTTTCCCTCGCGTCTTTCGGAATAGGAGGCCTGAACGAGCCAGCGCCGACAAGCGAGACGTGCCCATCCTTCACCAAAAACCGGAGAACGGCGGGAAATCGCCAGTTGGAAGTCTGGGGGACGTGATCCCGGCCACGGCGTCCAGGACTGTGCTTACCATTACGTACAGGAATTGGAGCTGCGTCAACCATGGAGAGATGGATCATGGATCATTCATTGCATGCGGCGTAGAGATTGAGCCGGCTTAGCAGCTAACAGTTGATTGTTGTTTAGCAGCTAGCAGATGTGGTCAGAGCCCGGGGTATTAGTGGTTGTTGTCTGTCAGCTCAGCTTGGACGACAAGACGTTAGATTGTCAATGTTTTACACATATGAACATTAATAAGTATCCAATGTAGGCAATAGTCCTGTGGAGCCGGATATCCATACCGTGGGTACGAATACATGAAGCTTTAATACTCGATGAAAAATGCCAAATTGGGCATCTAAACATCGGATGCCGGGGATGTTCATTATGAAAACTGTAATTCTTGATCTTCAGTACCCAGGCTTTTCAGCCTTTTCGAGTTCTACGTCGTACTACGCAGAAACGGCTTTAACAAAGTAAAAGTGTTTGAATAAACAACAGTACCTAAAGTCCTAAACTATATCGTCTGACCCGTTGGCATCAAGTGGCCAGTATCAAACATAAAACACACAATTCCTCCGAGATCCCCCCTCCCAATTACCGTCATAATACAATGCATATACGTACCGTCCATCGTCTAGACTACATCCTGATCTTATCAAGACGAGTCGACCCAGTCCGGTGCAGCCCTCTAGAGCTGCCTGCAATAACCGCCGAGGCCGGCCTATACGGGAACGGCGTTGGATCCGAATCCACCGAAGCCTTGAGCTGATCCCGAGTGATCAACGAGTCGTGGCTCTGCGTGGGACTGATGGCTCCCTCCCGCGATGATTTGGACTCCCGCCGTGTGTCGTCCGACTTGGATATAGACTCCGTCGCCGTATGAGAGCCGCCTCCGCCCGCGGTCCCATCCCAGATGCCCTCCGTTGTTTTCAGATGGCCGTCGTCGCTCTCCTCCTCCCAGTTGCTGTTGAGCGTCCGCATTATCCGCGTCGGCTGCGACTGGGACCGCGAGGCCGAGTAGCCGCTTGAGTTGAACTTCTTTTTCTTCACGCCGCTGTCTCTCAGGAATGACCCCAGAGCGACCGTATTGCCCACGCCCGTCGCGGCCAGGATCTCGACCGACGCCCACATGGTCCGGACCACCTGGCTGCCCTGCGCCTGGATGATGCGCGGCAGGCGGTACAGCGTGATGCCGACAATGACGAGACCCAGGCTGAAAAGCATAACGAGCAGCATCTTGCGCTTCCGCGCGATCTGGCTCGAGAGGATGATGGGGATGGGAAAGGCGATGAGGAGCAGATCAGTGATGACGTTGCAAGCGCCCATAGTGATGAGGTGCGCGAAGCCCTGTCTACATTTGCCGCCGGGGTCGGGCGAGACCTGCCAGTAGTGGGAGAAGGGCTGGCACTCAGCCAGGTCGCTGACGATGACCGCGATGAAGGTAGCAACGAGGATGCCGCGCATGATGATGATCATGTTCAAATGGGACCTCCGCCGTGTGGCTCCTGCGAGGCGCCCGAAGAAGTCCATGGTAGTGAACTTGAGAACCCAAAGTCTGAAAGGTATCGTCAATAAGTGGCGGGTAAGGAAGACGAAGTGGAAGACTTAGTCTAGACTTACACTGTTGCGTAGAATATTCTGCTGGCCATGACCAACTTGCTTCCGATGATCCTCTTGTCCATCTCACTTTGCGTCAGGGTAAGGCCATCGAGTGAGACATTGTTCGTGCCGTAGCGGAGGATGAAGTGGACGCAGACGGCTCGCATCAACAGCGGTATCATTGCTGCAGCTACGATCTTGTCTTCGCGCAGTAGCTTCTCAACTCGCACATATCGGCCAGTGAGTCGTATCAGGATGATGGCCATGCAGAAGATGGTGACCCACCACGACACCAGCAGCGTAGGCTTGTCATCGCTGAACGGCTTGATGCCAGGGGCCTCTGAGTAGAAGGGCATCGTGGATGGGGTTTGCGAGGCGAAGCCCTCGACATGTGGGTGTTGAGTGTACTTGACCCTTGCGCTGGAGTCTAGGCGGAGAGACTCAACGCAGCACCGGGGTATACCGAGTTGATGCTTTGAAGTATATCAACAGGACCAAAGAATGAAACCACGTAAGTGACGATCCGTCTGAAAAGAATGACAGCCCCGAGGAGTTCGAGATGCTCGTGCGAACTGAGAAGGGCAATGGTGGATAGCTATTTGCACGCTCGGTCGGCGCCCCGGGGAACATATCAGACATAACCGGGAACCCTAGCCAAGCAAGCCAACTCCACGACGTCTCTCGTTCATCCTGTACCAACGAGAACCCAACTTGACTCGGCTGGCAACGATGAACTGCCCGATCAGGGGTGAGACAGGGTAGTGGCGCGGTGGCGTCTGCGCAGAAGGGGCCGCGGACTTCTTCTAGTGTCGTTGTTCCCAGTTCCACGGCATGCAGGGGCCGATGAGAAGCATTTGGAGATGGAGAGTGATAGCGGGGCGGTTCAAGAACTCCAACCGCACGTGGTGGGAGTCCTCGGCGTCGTATCATCCATGGAGGGATATCATGGGTGGTTCTGCAAGTAAGATGAAGATGAGGGGGGATGGAGACAGTAGCAGGGGTAAATGGTGGGTGATTTGGGGATACGTCGAATGGGCTGCACTGACTTGTAGCTATCATGTGCTGTATTCTGTAGATGGACGATGGCAGGAGATGCAGTGACTTCCACTCATTGTTCTTGTTGGTCGTGAGGCTTCGGAGAAGAATTGCCCGATTGAGCAGCTCCAACTTGCACTGGCTGGGTGATGAGCGAGGTTTGGAGATGAGCAGCCAAGACTTGGGGATCATCAGTCAACAAAGGCCTCGCACCCCCGTCAAACAGCCAAGTACTGTAGCTAGCTGATTTCCGAAATATTGCTGACATGGAAGAATGCGTAACAACTCTCGAGTACGAGTGTCTATATCAGAGGCTAACGTCCGTTGTTGGCGTCGGGGAGAGGAGAGTGGACGATTTGCGCCCTGCGGTAGCGGGAGGATGATAGCGACGAACAAGGGTCCTTATTACTGTGGACAACAGTAAGACGAATACAGAACTAGTGTAACTCGTAGACTCGGTTTAACTTGTTCTCACGGCACTGAGCCGTTGAAGAATTGGGGCTGTTGGTTGCCTCGGCTAGGTTGATGCAATATTTGGAGTTTCTGCCCCTTCTCTCCAATTCCGCCATCCATCGTCGTCGTCGTCAGAACCCTGAGATCCCCAAGTCCACGATGAAGATTGCCTCTGCGCTGTGACTTCCGGGGAAATGGAGCCCAGTGGATGCATCTCTATTGCTTTAACGAGTGCAAATCCGGGGCATCAGGATTCAGGGCCCTCGACAGTCTGTACTCTGGGGTATTGTGGAAAGAAACCGCTGCTGGCCATAGAAACTTGATGTTGTTACGTGCGAGTTACCTAACGTTTTCATGGTGACGGCTGGACAAGACAGAAGACGCACGAGGCCGACCCCGCAGCGCACATGGGCTTTTGGGGGGGAGGGGGCTTGACTCAGGGGGTTACAGGGGGCTACAGGGGGGTTGATGCGCCGCAGGGGCGGGCTAGCAGGGGCATGGGACACCCTGCGCTGGCTTCTAGAAATCACGTCAAGGCGTCCATGGGTCCATGAATCCATGGATGAAGTGGAGGGACGAGGGAGAGAGCCCTGTAAACCTTCGTCTGTGGATGCAACAACTTGCAACCTTCTCCCGAGATCTGCAATAGCTGCGAACGCTCCCCTTACTTGCGGAGGCAGTGATAGCGATAGCGGAAGGGCAGTGGCAGTGGAAGAGAGATGCCGCCGTGGTGCCACTCCTAAGACTGGGTGGTGGCCTGTGTCATGGACAATGTCACTGGATTCTCTTCCGGTTGGCTTGGTAGACGGCGACTCATCTTAAGATTACGTGGAATCAAGGTCGATGGACCAAAGTCTCCTTGGGGCTGCACCCAGAAGTCCTGTTTGGAAAGCATAGTGTCGCTCTCGGACTTCAGCATCGTCGACCAAGCATTCATCGATGCCGTGGATCCTAGGATCGGCCCAGTGCTCCATGTCTTTTCAACCTTGGTAGAACTATTTGTTCAATAAATGCTACTTAGCTTGACTGAACGCGAAAGATCTTCAAGCTGAGGCTAGACTGATACAAGCTCATGTTTTCGATTCACTTGGCTGCCAGATTAAGCTGCCGCCGGTTCCCCGTCAACCTGGAGGCCATGGAAGTGCGGAACGACGAGGTCCTTGATCACAAAGCCGAAGCTGCCGCGCATGGAGGGAATACATATACGTAATACAGCTGAAGACGGAAGAGATGCCGAAGTGGTTATAGAAGTCTTGGCTAAGAATATACGGATAGGGGAAAACTCCTGGTTACCCGCAGAAAGGTAACGAGGAGCCTCGTCGCGATACCCTCAACGCGCATGGATCAAAACTCAGCCCTACCGGCATCTTATATTAGCTCCCCCCTCGCCGTTGGGTTTAGACTTCTGGAAGCCTTCATGGAAAAAGAAAGATCTGGTTGGGCTTGCCATCGCGTCCCGGGGATCCAGATCCTACCGATGGACTAGGAGGATGCGGGTGCCACGGCGCCATGCTGCGCCCTGAGATAGCGAACCCCAACTGCTCAAGATGGCGGAAATGGGCGGGGATTTGGGGTAAGCTTTAGAACGCTGTGTTTTTGCTTCTAGAAGCGCCTTAAGCGTAGTCCTTGTTTGTGCTCCCATAGACTGGAAGTACGAATGCGACCGTGTAGGGTATATTCGTACACTTACTTGTCTTGGTCACCATGATGCCGTGTACTTTTCTGTGTTACATGTCCTATTGCAAAACTTGGACGAATTCTTTTCTCGCCTTCATCAAATGTTTCTTCGTCTTAGATCTAGGACGATTGTTGTCGTGCATACCTAAGTACGGACGCTGCAAATCATGGGTAAAAGAGTCTGGGGATTACCTCGTAGTTTACATGTTGAATAAGTCCCTTGCAAGGAAACTTCTGAATACACAGAACATCCATTGAGACAGTCTACATATATGTATGCTTACCAACATGCTCATTCGTCTTTGACTTTGACATACCCAAGATCAATGTCGCTCATTCGGTTGATATGGCGGATTGCCTCCCGAGCCCCAGGCCACGCCTTGCGTTTCCCAGTCTCGAAAACCCGATAGATATGCGGCGAGTTGACACCCCATGCCATCAGTCTGTAAAGAGACGGCTCGCTCAAGCAGAACCGAAAGCCCTGAACAGTCCACCCGAAGCGCTCGTATACCCCTGTGCCCGCCATGTCGTTCACGAACCGGAGCCATTTATCGGGCTCAACGGTACCTTGGTATTGGGGCAAAGGGCACTCTAAAGTGCGCTTGACAAACCAATCTCGGTGCTGCTGTAGTTGAACTTCCATTTGCTCGCGCGGTGGGAGACGGGATTTGCCAGCCCAGACCTGTGCGACCGCTAGGGCGGCCAGCTCTCGACACGTCGCGGCGTTGTCTTGCACGATGGCGTAGTTGAGACATGCAATTGAGTCGGCATGTTCCACCGCGAAGATTCCTTGATATAGATCCGGCATGGGGAGCACTGCGGGGTGAGGATGTGAATATTTGACGATGCCGTTGAGTAGATGGAGAGAGTTGCGGTAGCCTGTACAAGCTATGATGGCATCGACATTATCAATAACAGAGCCATCATCAAACTCCACAGAATGCGGACCACATATCCTTCGCACACCCGTCGTCGATATTACACTGCCAGCTCGCAATGCTGGAACGAGGTCGTCGCTAACAACCATGCCCGATATCGTGGTTGCATAGAAGGGAGTTCTATCCAGCCGCCATTGGGGATCGAGGCGGCCCCATGATTTCCAGACTATCCACGAGAAAAACATGTCGTATACGAAGCGGTGAATGGCAGGAAAGATCCTGCCAATCAAAAAGGCTAAACGTGTCATCTTCCAAGTGGCGAACTTGTCGAAGCGTTCTCCGTTGACCATACGGGGGAAGACCATGGCTCCTCGGCGGTGCGACCAGTACACCTCGGAGGCGTGTGAACTTAGTTCCTGCGAACGTGAGACGTTGCCGGTGAATGATAGATAGTGCAAAGAGTGAGATGTGGTGACTTACAAATGCACAATCCGCAGCCGAGTTTCCTTGACCGATGACGATAACTTTCATGTCTGAAAAGTCCTCCGCCCTAACCTCGCCGTTGAGTCATCTGCGCCAGGAACGAGGAGCGAGTAGCATGGACCAACCTTTTATAAGCCTGGCCATGAAGATATCGGCCATCAAAGATCTCGAGTCCAGCTATGACAGGATCGTTGCGCACAACCTCGGACCCGGCGGCCGACACGACCTTGTCAAAGAGACGAGGGGCATCCTCGCCCTGGATGGATATAGCCCATTTGGTGTCATCATCGGTCCTCCATACTGAATCCATAGTGACATTGAAGATAATCTTGTCTAGGAGTCCAAAGTGAAGAGCATAAGACTCGTAATAAACGGCCATGTCTGCAGCAGTGGGGTGCCGAGGGAAGTCTACCAAGTTCTTGTTAGTCTTCGCCCATGGTCTTGAGAAGCATCACTGCACGTACCATCTGGCGCTGGATAATCACTAAGAGGCAACTTTTGAGATCAGCAGATGTACATAAACCCCTTCCGAAAGTGAGATGCTCACGATGAACTTGCTTAGCTGGGCCCTGGTGCCCGTTGTCGCCGAGGTATGCTCGGGGTTTTCAGAAAACGCCCACAGGCCGCCTGCCTTTGGCCGTCGCTCAAAGCCCGTGACCTGGAAACCCTCTTCCATGAGAGACTTGATGGCCGCGAGGCCGGCCGGCCCTAGACGGATGTTAGCTGCTAAGTTGCGTGAGGTTATTGATGGGTTGCCCAGCTTACCTGCGCCAATGACCGCGACGTGGACTTTGGAGGTGTCCATCGTAGATTCGTGGATGCCTCTCAGCAACACGACAGGAATAATGGCGCCTGCGTATCCGAAATGTCGCTGCAGATCTGTCACTTATATGTTGACATTTGATGTTGATGGATGTGGCCAAGCGTTTTAATCGTATTGACGAAGAGCAAGCTGTGGCTTATGTGCAGTGCGAAGCTGACATTGTGGGGATTCTCGTAGCGTCTTGGCAACGGTGGCGTGGACTATCATCCTATCTTATTTCGTTCTCACCGGGTTCGGATTCAAATTTTAATCTAAAACCTTTTTAATCTAAGATGGTTGTAATTTTATTGACACTTTTTCCCCCGTTACTTCAAGTTCTTTCCATGCTATAAAACTGGAGATTAAGACATAAATTGGGTGTTTACTGTCTTTCTACAGCATATCTGCTAATTCAGAGTACACTCATCTCCGAGCCAGGGTCTGATCTGTGAACATGTAATGCTTTGGGTTTCTTCGATAGTCTCTCACCTAATACTTCAATGATTTCCTATTAATGGCCCATAAGGTTATTACGGACATTCTCATACAACTATGATGTGTCGATTTTTTATTTATAAATGCCTCCTAACAACTTCATCCTGGGTGTCATTGGGGTAGTCAAGATGACCACATTCCCGAAACTAGTTCTTCTATTTTACCTGGAGCTATTCATTTGTGAATAAGGGATAGAAGGGTTCAGTCTAGATAATCCTTTATGAAGGCCTAATAAGAACTATTCAAGCGCAAATTTTCTGGTTATTTACCACAAAACTCTTGTTATATATAACACCAGCTTCTGCTCAAACTCAGCACGCTTCATATCATGAAGAAGGCAGGTTTCACTACCAGTAAAAAATACCTGGTGGGCCTGGACAGTAACAACCTCATGAGCGCGGCAGAAAAGAGGACCACAAATCTGCGAGGGCCATGGATCAAGCATGTCAGGTGAATGTGGCCCAGTCTACACACACGGCCTAATTGAAGATAAGTCGACTCCTCTCAAAACCTTTCAAACTCCTCACGCAGTGGCCGGGTTTATATCTCATTTTAACAAGGGGCACTTTGTCTATGATCTTCGACGTCGTAGATGGCCCGATGATCAGTCGATCGCATGGTCTTTTCTACGCCCTTTGTGTACCTAGGTGGTGGATTTGTAATCATGCGATGATCATTGATTCGTGATGAACTCCAACGCCTCGTTAAACCTCGCTTTATTAATACATATAGTCAACAACTTTGTCTTCGAAGCAACAGTGAAACCTCAGCCAACTAGTCACATATAACCTCAACGGACAAGTCACAGAACTCAAAGCCACACCACCAACAATCCCACTTGCACCATGTCTCAACAGAACACAAAGATCAAGGCCGTTTTCTTCGATTTCATGGGTACATGTCTTGACTGGCATTCCAACGTCGTGCAGTCCCTGCCGACTGCAATTCCTGAGTCGGAAGCTTCCGAATTTGCTCTCGAATGGCGCAGACGCTACTTCATATCTAACAGCAAGCGGCACGCCCAGGGCCTTGAGCCGGAAGACATTGACATAACGCTCGCACGCGTCCTCGACGATGTTCTTGAACAGTCAAAGTTGAAATCACATTTTGACGCTGGAACCAAAAGACAAGCAGTCGAAGCATGGCATTCTCAGCCCGCGTGGCCAGAGGTCCAAAAAGCGATCCGCAGAATTCGAGAAGACCTGGGCTTGGAAGTCTTTGTTCACGCCAACGGCACGACCCGTCTGCAGCTTGACCTTACTCGCTCGTCAGGGTTAGACTTCAACATGCTCTTCTCCAGCCAGTTGCTGGGTGTATACAAACCTCATCCGGTTGCGTACCAGAAGGCGCTACAGCTTGTCAAGTTGAAGCCCGAGGAAGTAGTCCTGGTGGCGGCGCATGCGTATGACCTGCGAGGGGCTCAGAAGTGTGGGTTGAGAACGATCTACATACATCGCTGGACCGACGATGTAGATGAGGATATGGAGAAGGTTAAAACTGAGTTTGACACGTTCTTGGAGGGTATGGAGGATCTACCAGCCGCGATTTCGAATTTGTAATTGAGACACTGATAGTTGGCACTGACTCTCATTATTGATCCTTCTTAACTCCTCTTGTTTGAGACTTGTTCGCCTCTTTAGTCCTTTTGATAAGCTCAATGCCTGCCTCCTCGCTTTCGCCATAACCCAGCTGCTTCGTCCAAAAGGCATCACCACTATTTTCGGATACTGATTTTCTGCGTCTCACCTCAGTCGGGCTCAGTCTCACTCCCAGCCGCGCACGTTTATCGATTTCCAAATCCTCCAGATGCTTTACTCGGTTGGCATAGCGTTCGTCGCGGTCTTCGCGAATCTTCTCAGATCCTGCTTGTTGCAGCACAAATCGTATGAGAGCGCGAAGTAGCAGAAGCACATGCTCGCTGATGAATACAGTGATGGGTAACGTGGTCCAACTGCCGTTGCCAATGCTGGAGCCGCTGAATAGGTGGACGATGGCGGCGGTTGAAATACTGCCAAGCCATGTCAACGCATACATAGAGTCGGTCCAAGGGCCAATTCCATCCGCTCGAACTGGGGCCGGCCGCTGGTGTTCGATGCAGATCTTTGCGAAGTCTGAGCGAAGCTCAATCCAATTGTTTATGAGGAAGCCGACTGGAATGATGGGCCAAACGGGAGAGAACAACGCCAGGTAGCCGAATTGGAGCACAATCTCGGAAATGTCATCCTGGACATTGTATCCTGGCAAAGTCGCTTCGTTTCGACATCGCCCCAGGAACTTGACTTCCTCTGGCTCATCCTCCACGGTGGCCATGAGCGACGATCCCATATGGTGGGCCTGGCGGTATTCGCGACGCCAGCTAGAGAACTGATGCTTTAGCAGCGGCATGATATTCTCCTCGAAGAAGCTGGAAATTTGCCCGGTGACGATCAAAGCAATAACCTCGTTTTGCAGTCTTTCGGGATCGGCGTGGAACGGCCGGTGCTTAAACTCTTGGCCAATACTCCCTAGAAGTTTCTCGAGAAGGGCCTCAAGTCGTGGGATGACCTCGTCGCCGAATGGAACATATATAAAGGCGGTAAGGAAGATGGGCAAATAGTTGGTGATGAAGTTTAGAACGAAGACCTTTTGTGTAATTGACATCTCATGATGGTCATTCGTGCGGTGGTTCTCAAAGTCGGTTAGCCACTCTGCCGCCTTTTCGAGTGCGGAAGTGATGTAAGGCAGTAAAACGGCCAGCAGTATGGTGGGCAGATACTCCTTGATCGTATGTCAGTAGCTGGTGCATTTATCTCGAGATGAGGTTGCTCTCACCAAGTATGTCTTGTAGGGTCCAGCATAGGTCTCGGATATCAGGACTTCGATTGCGAAGACCAGGACAATCGAGATTCCCAAAATGGCAACCGCAAGTAGCAGAAAGGGAATCTGGATGAGCTGGCGACCGACATACTTCCATTTAGGAGAGTAATATTGGCTTCGACTGCTTTTATCTCCACTGGGCGTTTCATACTTGAATTGAGGACGATTGATCTTGACTTTGTGCACGTCGTGAACATCCCATCGAAGGCTTAAGTCGACCTCCTTGATCTTCCAGTACTCTAGGAAAACGCTACACCACACGCTGGTCATGATACCGTATGCCAGCGAATATCCGGGAAGCCAGAGCCAGGCCAGAACACCGCTTAAAGCTGGAAATGAAAGGAATATGAGATAGGCCTGGATAAATGCAAAATAAAAAGCCACCTAGAAAACGTCAATGACAGGCCTGCTGTTGGGGCAGGATTTGGAGCGACAAACTTTAGATCCGAATAGATCTCGGATGTAGTCTAGATCTTCCGCTTCAAGAAATACGCGCTTGCTCAAATGCCGCAATAAAGACTTGTTTACGGGAGCGTTGTGCAAGGGGAAGACGGCCTTGACATTCTCCCACTTTCCGGAGCCTGGGGTGATGCCTGCACCACCGCGTTCCTTGGGCCAGATTACCAGATGATACACGGACAGAATGTCTTCGGCTTCGAAAGCATATCTTGCAATCGCTTCTTCATTGTCACCCGGGTGGCTTGGTGTGATTCCATGTAACCAATCGTTGACCCTACGGGATGTGAGTATTGACATTGACATGAACTAAGGTGTGGCATATACCTTGATTTGTGGACCGTGTGCCTCAAGAGTCTGCGAGGCGCCTTGACAAAGACCAGTAGAGTCTGTTCATAGCCTGCTCTGACTTCTGTCCGAAGACCTGCCCCTTTTAAGTCATCCAAAAGACATGTGAGTTCCTTGATGGCTGAATCGCAATCTGCAATACAAGGATATGTGAGTTTCGGTGAACAGTGGGGCCACTTTCTTCTTGAAGCTGACAGGCAAGAGCGTACCTAAGGCGGCGAAATCGTATAGAACGACATATTTATCGTTATACTTAAGTGAGCCCGGCGAATTCGTGTCCTTTTCGGATGTCCCAAATGTAGCCGCGGTCATAGTTGCGGTGCGGCCAAGGAGGGCACGGAACGTCAGTGAAGTGGGGCCGATATCTCCGAAGCGGCCGGACACCGTACAAGAGCCGGGTCCGAGAGGAAGATCGGTAGGACGGCCGCAAGACGTAAGCGATTGAAAACGTGCAGTGATGAAGTCGCAAAAAAATGGCCTTAAAGCTGGAGATGAAATGGGAGGCTCTACGGATGAGAAAAGAATGGTTTACTTCTTACGCGCACATGTAAGCAGTTCCACTTGCCAAGTTGCCGGTATCCGGTCTTCGGCACACGGCACAGAGCACACAGCAGCGTGGCCTCGAATATCACCATGGCTGGCGTTTTCACGTCTTCTGCGCGGCATCTCCGATAATGAGTTTGTCTAAAAGCACTGCTGCCGTGGCCTTTGTTCCTACTTTATGTGGCGAATAGGTTTAAATTGAGCTTGGAGGATTGCATTATTCTTGGATGTATCCGACGTATGCATCGTCATTGTTTCTGGGAATGCGGATGTTAATAGAGACCTGAGTGGATTTTGAATGCATCTAAGCTCAGGAAGCATGAATATGCTAAGCTAACTTGAAAGAAGTGAAGCCATACCTGTCGTCGTTCCAATACTAATTGGTGGGGAGATGGATCATGATGTTAGGAATCTCCATGGCTGGTCGATATACATGGGCGTTCCGGATCACAGTCTGGCTTTTTGCCTGATCACTTAGGATGAAGCAGGTGGCTTGATAGGTACGTATTCTACTATGCAGTTAGAAATACTGTGTGATATTATCACAGAAATTTGTAGCTCAATACGCCACCCATTGAAAAGACGTAATGAAAAACTGTCTATGGTATGAAGTAACACACAAGGTGCGGCCAGCGATGTCATTTCACGCTGATCCAACAGGTTTGGCGACTCTTATGCTGGAGTCGCAATCCTCCAGAGAACAACGCACCGAGCCACTCTCAATCGACACTGTGCCAACGTGCTAATTCTCGAGCTTCAAGTCTAGAAACTACAGTCTGAGCGCTTCTGAACACTGTGGGATTGAGCTGATCATCAACGCGGGGCCGGGAGGGCTGCCATTGCATCTCACCTATCGAACCCCGCGACTGCCCACCCCATGACGTTGAAATAACATCATAATATCACGAGGCCTTGAGAAGTGACGATATGATTTGTGTCGGTGCGTGTTGGGATTAGGTATATGAAGCCTACCGCCCGGATGAATAGTACACCTTCTTGCTGGCACCTAAACCATCACAAAGCCACCGAATACTATACACATTTTCCACACCTGACCAAGACACAATTAGCAGTATGACAAGGAACCCTGAACACCCAGAGAGCGGAATCACCGACGAGGCGGCCATTGAAGGCCACGATTTAATTCATAACGCAGAAGTGGAGGAACAGAAAGTATGTGAAAACCAGGCCATGAACACACGCTTGCCAACCACAACAAAGCTGATCTTTGTCATAGCTCCACGGCAAAGATGCCCTCACGTCTGAGGATCCCGGTCCAGAACAGACTGCAAGCCTCAAGGGCACTCAAAAAGGAGATAAGAAGAACGAACCGTCGGCGGTTGACAAGGTGAAAGACGCGTCGAATATGAACAAATAAGAGAGCGGGAGACGTATATTCTGGAGTGACACCCACAGTCGTAAGGGAGATCAATGCATAATATCTACGGCAGGTTGTCGCGCATCAATTTCGGCTTGTGTTGTGTAGCAAAGATTGACAAACAACGCCAAGTTTCTTATTATTCCACTTGTGCTTGGTAAAGGCCCTCTGATATATTTGTCAATAACATGTTAATTCCATTGCGTCTGCCGCAAGTAGTAAATGATTATAGGGTATCGTGAACTCCACCAACTCCCTCATCCATCAACAACCGATAAACTCCTGTGACCCCGATCCGAGCCGTCTACTCTCCCATTTCAGACCACGCCTTCCGAACTCCGAGAATCCTTCACCTGCCAACGGGACCCAGTACGGCTAATTGATCCGCCTGATGCCTGTTTTCCACTCCGACGGCCAATTATCAGCCCGATGGCCGACCTTATGTTCCAAGGTATATTCGAGTCTTTTTACCTTCTATAACCATAGTATCAGCACCACTATTTGCAACAACGACATGGTTGGATAGTTAATCACCCCTGAACTGGCCGGCGCTCCTCCTGCTCGATACTTCTTCCCAGTCGGATACTGAATGTTGTAGACGGGCTTGTTCAATGTCCCCCCAGAGGTGCCCAAGGTGTGTTTGCAAGTTGCTTGGTTCTTAGCCGGCCAATCCAGACTGCACGTCTCGTCGAACCCCATAGTACAGAGAGGGTCGAGGATGTTGTACAAGACATAGTTCTTCGCGACCCAGCTGGACTTCTGGTTCAAGCAGCTTCCCAGGTAGTTCATGCTATTTGCGGCGCTGAGCGGTAACTTGTGGCCGCTCGTGTGGATGAGATCGGCGCACTTGGAGGCGTCGACGCTCTTGAACTGCATCTCGACTTGGCCGCCGGCGGTGGGCTTGTCCGAGGCAGAGTGGCCGGTGTTGAGATAGTTCCAGGCATCGTAGCTGACGTCGTAGGCACCGGCGGACTGGTCCACGCGGAGGAGGTGGACCTCGCGGCCTCCGTGACTGAGTGAGATACAGATGTTGTTGCAGTCTACCGAGGCGGGCCAGTAGGCGATGCGGTTGGTGTCAACCATACAGCCCAGCACTCCAACCGACGATGAGTAGCTCTCATGAGGAGTCACCCAGACGGTGCCACTGTTTGCCAACGCATTGATGGCAGTGGCCGACACAAGAGCCAGAAGTGCCGTTGACAGTTGCATCTTGGGGAAACGACGATATCGCACCACTGAAGAGTGTAGTTGACGGTGCGTCTCCTGGCCAACGACTTATTGGTCGATGATGGAAAGTGCGATGCGACGCGATGCGACAAATAAATTCGCAGATTGCGCGATGAATACTTACCAGAAAAAGGGGTCTTTGGCGTGTTTCCTGTTTGTAGTTAGTGTACCTGAAGATCTCGAAATTCTTGACAGGGATCAAATCCTTCATACCTAGTGCCTATACTCATATATATATGTAGACTCAGAAACTCTATCAAATCAACAAGTGTTGAGAAAGCTAGATCTGTGATATTTTCACGCGAGTCTTTCCCAGCTTTCCAGGCACCAAGTAACTTCCAATCTACTAGTATTATACAAGACTTTCCATTTGCTTTGTTGAGGCAGTACCTGGAAAGAAATAGGTGGCTGTTTCACGCCGGAACTTTGAACAAGGGGAACTTACACGAGGCACGTCCCTGGATTTCCCCATTCGGAATCCCTGGGCGACCCCGCCAACCTGCGTTGCGTACTATTGGATGACTTATATGCACAGTAACTTATAAGTGATCCCTATCATCAAATCCAATGTCACGGAAACACCATAGACGCAGTCCTCTCTATATCCTGATAGAGCGCGGCCCTCGTTCCCTCAAAGAACTGCCTAATCAACAACCTCAGGAGAACGGTCTGCTCCTCTGCCGTCGGCCGAATCTCCTCGGCCGGCATTACAAAGCCATAGTAATCCAAATCGCGAATCTCAATGATATTCGAGAAGTCGGCGCCGCTCACGCTGTACACGTGGTCCGGCACTGCCCGCGTGGTCGTGTATAGCACCGCGCCGCTCGGCCCAAACACAAACGTCGTGCGCACGTCAGAGCTGTCATTGATGGCTTCGTCATCCAGTGTTGCTGCCTTGGTCCACTTTCCGAGCTCGGGCGCGTACAGGGTATCCTTGTAGCCAAACAGCAAGAGGATGTACTGCCATTAGCTGTGCCAGTCGATGTAGAGCTTCACGATGTGGGCGGCGAGGCCTTGTTTCTCAGGGCTGTCCGGGGCTTTCTCGCCTTCGTAGACCTCGGGGCAGAGGTTGGTCGAGGCGCAGAGAGGGTTGGTGTCCCAGCCAAACTCCCAGATTATGTTGGTGTCGCAATCTATGCAGCTTTGGATGACGGCGGACGAGGAAGGGAGTTGGCGGTCTTTGCGCCAAGAATGATTATTTGTCTGAGTGTGAAAGAATCCTATGCTAGTTTGCATGTCTAGAGAAATTCCTCAGATCGGATGCTAGGAGCCAGAGCGTATCGTCAGAGTCTGCGATTGGGACGATGTAGAGATCATAATGTTTGTTAACATGCAATTACGTTATGTATATTAAATCATATTTACACTGTTGACAGTGTCATGTCAAATGGATTGAAACCTTGGTGCTGCAAAATGGCAATATGTCCTCGCGAAAAGTCATCAGAAGCATCAACAAACAAAAAATATGGGCATCGCAGGGTCTCATCACACTGCGCCGGCGATCGCTGTCGCCCATAAGTGCCGCCCAGGACATATTTGTGAGTTCAACTTCTAGGTCTGCTCTGGCTTCAAGGTGTTGCAGGTCATCTTCAGGGATATATCCTTCGTGCTTCTCTTGGAAACTTGCATGAACAGCCACGATGGTGATACGAAGCTCGTAATGGCCCTGCCGATCAACGCATTGCTGGTATAGACTGATTAAAGTTCTTTAACCTTATTAACTTCACTATCACTTGCGAACGTGATTTATGAGCCTAGTTCGATGACGCCTGTAGGTTTACCGTTCCATGGTAAATTGCTTCGTACTTACGCACAGAGCAAGTATGAGCATGAACACATGTTTCAGATTTCTATGTGTAAGTGATAGATGCTAAGCACTAACAGTTTCTGTTCATTTCGGACGTGATCCGAGAGCCCATTGTTTTCTAGTGATGCTCTCGAGTTTGCACAAGTTTCCATATCAGCTTCATGAAACACTTGTACCGCCGGCCAGGCTGCCCTCCTTATTCATATTTTTATCTCAACCCAACAGTCGCGAGGGGATGTCATTAAACTTGAAGAAGACAGAGACTATGGAGGTCTGGTTCATTCCCTGAACTTGCGATCAATAAATGGCAGGCCATACACAAAGTAACACGCAACAGATGTTCGTGAAATTGAGTGATGGCTATTGTTACGAAACTATGTGATTTGGATACTTGGTAACTAAGCGGAGCAAAAGCTTAGAATTTTCTTTGAATCTGTCGCAAGTCCCGTTCCCTGAGACTTTAAACCCTTGACTCCTTGAGCGCCGTGTCCACGCCACGAAGAATGCTCACCACGCCCAACGCCCCTGGGTCCGGAATGCCTCCCTCCTCATCAAACCGGTCCTGCCCAACATAGCTCGCCCGGCCTAGCATCGCAGCCATCTTTCGCGTGTCCTCCGCTCCCGTACGAGCCTTGGTGATGGCCCCAGAGAGTGTGGCGTTGGATGCGCCAAACGCTGTGACGAAGGGGATGAGCGCATCCATCAGCGTGCGATGGCCGATTCGCGCCGGCGTATACCGACAGAGCTCGTCTAGACCGCCTTGGAGAGACTGACGGATGAGATCAGGGATCCCGGGGACTGGGGATGCGGTTGAGATCTCCGCGAGACGGTTGGCGACGGCGTTGAGGAAGATGGCATAAAGGGCTCCCGATGTGCCGCCCATGCTCCTCTCTGCTGTGCTGGCTGTTCTTCGAAAGACTTGACCAATATCGAGGTAATCTTCTTCGTCCTTTGCAAACTCCTTGACGAGCCCTTGTCTGAGTTAGCAATTTGTCCAGAGATTTCAGATTATTCACGGGCGATGTATGGCCTTACCGTTAACGCCGTTGAGGAGTGTCTCTCCGCAGTCGCCATCACCAGCCAATGTATCGTACTCGGTAATCTTGGGCTCGTCCTCCGCCGTTGTCTTTGCAACAGCCTTGATGATAGCCTTCACCAGTGATGCAGAAACTATTCCTTAGTAAACTTGGGAAAGACAGGGGTAGCGTACTAGGTGGCCTTACCTTTCACTCCTGTCTCCCCACTGATCTCCGTCTCACTATCCACTTCTGTATCTCGCATCGATATAGATTCGGCATCCGTCGGCCATCCATGGAGTGACCGTGGCCAAGCCGGCGCTGTAGTAGCTGCATCCAACAGATCGATCAGCTCAGCGTCAAGCTGGAGAAGCGTCACCGAGAATCCAGGGCCATCGAGCGACGTCACAAATGTTCCGACCAAGCTCCTCTCAATCGCAATGTCTCGCTCTCCAAGTTGCTGGACAACCTCGTCTGCAACAACCCCCAGTTCGAGCACACTTAGCCCACCCAAATTGTTCACCATCAACGCTACTTTGTTGTCGATTTTGGGATTCCACATATCGGCCTTGGGCGTGAACATCATATCCAGCGCCTTTTTGACTATCGTCTCCAGCGTCTGGATTATCTTTCGCTTTACGCCCGGTTCGTTGTGAATACCCATGCCGTACTCAAGCTGGTCGACGGGGAGAGACTCCTGGTTTGCTCGGCCGGGGACACTGCATCGATCGAGACTCGCGGCGACGGTGGCCATCTGGGATGCGGTTTTCCTTGCGATGGAAGTAACTTCGTCCAAGTCGGCACTGAAATCGTGTTAGTATGACTGTCAGATCGAAGACATCGAATTCCTATCCGTTACTCACCCCTTGGCCGCTTTTGCTCCCGCGATCTTGTGCACAAAGACATCTCCCGCAAGCCCTCGCTGTCCTACTAATACATTACCTTCAACCGATACATCTTCGCCAACAACGACCATGTTGACATTTTGCCCGAGCGCTTTAGCCTTCTCCGCGGCTAGTCCAAAGTTCAATTTGTCGCCGGTGTAATTTTTGACAATCATCAGGGTCCTGCCACGCTGTTAGCTATCGACCCCTGGATCTTGATCCATCTACCCACCCCCGCGGCGACTTGACGGACTTCAATCCCGCAACAATCTGTGAAGCTGAAGGCGATGCGAAGATCTCTCCAGCGACGACGATGTCAAGCGCACCCTCGCCTAGGTATCCAGCATGAGCGGGTTCGTGGCCGGAACCACCTCCAGAAAGCAGCACAACCTTATCATCATTCGAGGAGCGTCGTCGGTATAAGACTGTATGCGGGTTATGATCCCGTTCGTCACTCTTTTGCTTGGGGCCTCACCTTTCTCAGATGCAATGAGACTCAACGACGGGTCCTTGAGGATACAGCTTCGCAGGCTTCGCTCGACAGGGTTGGACACGCCGCCGATGAAGCTCTTTCCTAAGTCATCTCAGCTTCCTAACTTGATCAATTGGCAAGAGGCCTGGTACTCACCTAAAGTCATTTTCTCCTTCTTACGATAAGATTATTCGCAGGTAGGTTCTCGTCTTCAGAGTCATTAAGAGTTAAAGCCTTTCGGTCCATCATAAATGCGGTGTCCTTAGAAACTTATGCGACAACCCAGGCGTTTGCGAACTCCCATTTGGGCCATTTGGGTCCATCTATTGCTATGGGTCTAATCGTATTCAATAGTGTCGTCGGGGTAAAGCGCGTCGTCCTTCCAAAATAGGCAATTCTTGTTAAACCCAAGGTATCTATTCTGTTTCTCGGTGGCATTTTCCCCTGATCGTACGGTCATGTGACTTGAAATGCACCGGGTGCTTGTCTTTGACGAGATGCAGGGGTGATTATTTATCCGTCAGCAACCAGAGGAATGAAAGGCATCTTCCTCCTGACAATAAATTGTGCCATCTTGAGCTGCACCGCTATGTTGACGCAGAAGAAAAAGGGCCCAGGCGAGAACGAAGATCACCTATGGCATCTTCGTATTCGCCCACAGTGCGACATCTGTGGCTTTGACTTCAATCTTGGCGACCAGTTTCTTGGACGTAGGTACCTGAGTTGCGGCCCGGCGTTGATGTTGCGCTGCCATCTTATGTGAGACTCGGACTAACTTCCATCTACTGACAGTCGTTAGCGATGTTGAAGCAGCTGCTTCTATACCGTTCGAGATCTATGGCCCATTCGACTTCCCAGAGCATGGGTATAAAGGGCAAACTGTAAAGGGTTGGTGGATGTGTCGCTACGCGTTCTGCAACCGATGCACAGTCGCACCAGATAGTGCGACGGTACATCCTGATTGCTTTAATCTATTTCGTCAACGGTGTTTGGCAGAAGATGGGCTATTCCGCCTGTGGACAGCATCGGCCTGGAGACAACCTTGGACTGCCGTCACCACGTTGAGGTTAAGCCCGCGTACCGATGTCGCTAGAGGCACACGTCTTGCAGCTGAGATATGCGACATACACAAGATGAACTCACTCCCCTTAGAGCTCGCTGAAATGATATATACATTCTCACATTTAAGTACGATTTGGCGCTATGCAGCAGTTCTACAGCTTGTGGATGCGCTATCCGCGGCTGGTGCCGACGAGTTGGTTTCGATGCCTATTCTCAAGATCAGCGCTTGGAGCCGCAGCAATCGTCCCATCATCCTTCCCAGTGTCGATAAACCCTTTATACGCCTCACTATGGATTCTTGGGGCCTAAAAAGCATCGAAAGATTAGGTGAAGCTCCTGAGATATCGGGTAAGCAGGGGGATGCTCTGGTATACATCGTCGAGCCTGAGTCCTCATTCACTGGTGTGACGGTGAATTTGAAGGTTCATGACCTCTTCCCTTCTCTTATTTGTTGAAGCTAAATCTCAACAGTTTGGAATTTGTCATCTGAGCATACCAGAGGCGACCAAACCTTTCGAGATATGGGACAACCCTGGCCCGCCTCCTCTAGCCAGTTGCGCTCTTTATAAGATAGCGCCGTATCCACCACGCGCATCATTTATCCGTCTCAGGACGCTTGACTTGGAGAAATATAGTGGTTTGACGTTCTTTATTGGGCGCGATGGTGATACCTACGCAATTCACGCCCACACCTCATCCAATAACACGGCAGAATCCACCTACAGACGGCTTCCATGGAATCGGCAACTAGCATCAGTCTGGGTGTACTTACCTTTACCCGCTCGAGAACGCATCTTGACATTTGGAGTTCGCTTACCTATTGAGGATGGCTATATGTTTTATAGTCCCTGTTACTTGGTACGTGCACTTTGCTGTTACTACGCGCTTTGGTTAACTAGAGTAGCTACGAACGGCGCTCTGCGGCGATATCATGCTTGGGCCGTACCGCGAAGGGAAAACACAGGACTTCACGAGAAACACTGGCTCAGGTTGCAGTCTCGTACACGATGTTCTGGAGTCCGACCCAATTTCTATCATTGGCTGTAACCCTAGAGAGGAAGACTGCACCACGATAGCACCTGGAATCTCGTATGGTGCCCCCCCTTTAGAAGATGCTTTCTTCTCATCAGCCCCGCTGGCGGGTGTGACTGGGGTCCAGATGTTTCGGGGGTTCTACCACGGGGTTCTGTAAAGGAATCTTCTTGGAGTACAACACAGGTGCACAACAGGCTCTTGGACAGTGCAGATTCGGCATGGACCCTATGGTCGCCTATACAAGTCCCTCACATATATGCGCGGCTCACAGTGAGCATCGTCTCCCTGGCAGGGGGTACGACATTCGGGAGGTTCGAGTGACAGCAACATCATCGCCTGAGCACCATGACCATTGCGACGATAAATTGGAATGGGAATGCTTTTCTATGACGGGAAGACTCTACTTCTGGTTTACGCTTGAGGAATCACTGCTCACCAATATCATATACGAGTAACGTCCCGCTAGGTTTCTTAATCAAGCGGCTACGACAACGAGGCTAACCGCCTCATTCTGGCTACATAGTGCCCTGCTAATTTCAGACATAGGTTGGTCTCTTAAACTGGCCAGCAGACCAGCGTTATACTCGGGACATATGGAGATATCTGTCGCACATATTGCCAAGAACCCCGAGCCTTCTAGTGAGATGTTCAAAAAAGCGCAAGACCTCGTCGCCTAGCTCGTCATCTAGATAGTCAGACACCGCAGCTTCCGGGTCGGCGTATCGCTCTGGGTATGACCAGCCCCCAGTGTGACGAACAGACGTGTTACATCCTGATCACTGTGTCTACGTGACTGTTCTGGTCATGGAACATAGTTCCCTCGTCATACAGATCCCCGATAGATCACAAAAGCGCACTTCATTCGATCGATGGTATCAGACCCAAACGAACTACTTAGGCCACCCACGCTTATGGTTTGCATACGACGGCCGAACATGCTCGCGGTACTGGACCTAGGCACTAGAGCCCGTCGATATGCCGGGACAAGCAAAGGGAAAGGGGAAAGGAAGAAGATAGAGCGAGGGCGAGCGCCTCTTTGTTTATGTACTTGTGTTACCATCGCCAATCTTGAGGCTTGAACCACTTGGAATTCTTCTTCTCCTCCCTCTCCTGATTCCTCCTGCACTCCGTTTCCTCTTGCGCCATTCGAGCCTGCATGAGCATACACTTCTCCTCCATCTGCGCGTTCGTCAAGAACCCCCGTCCTCCATCCGGCGCCGTGTCCTTGTCCTCCGACCCAGTATATTTTCCCTCTGTAACGCCTAATACGTCGCAGAGTCCCTCTGACTTGTCCATCAGCCAGTTTCCGTCGCTGAGTCCGTCGCGCCAGTGTGGAGGGAGGGCTTTGTAGCCGAGGAGGGCGCCGAGAAGGGCACCCGCAAAACAGGCGTTGGTGTCTGCATCACCGCCTTCCATGATGAGGTTGGTGATGAGGGGTTCAAATAGATCCAGCTGAGCTTGCATGAGGTTCGACGAGGTTCGTAGTCGACGCATGGCGAGGCGTAGGAGGAGGATGCCCGAACCAAAGGTCTTGTAAACGTATCCGATTTTGTAACTCTTATCAAGCTGTAGATCGGCCAGCTTTTCCGCCGTGGCATGTTTCTTGAACTCTTGCATGTCGAATTGCGGTTCTCCAGCTCGGCTGGGATCTTGGAGCTCCCGTTCTCGCACCGCACTGTACCAGGCAAGGCCAGTTTCGATCATAGCGTCAAGCTGGCTCTCGGTGCGAATTTCGCCACGTACAAGACCACGGACCAGGGCAGTTCCAATGACGCAAGAAATGACACATCGAGGATCGGTGTGCGTGACGACGGAGAAGTCTGCAGCAACCTGGAACGTCTCCTCTATAGTCTTGTTCAGGCACATGAGTCCCAGCGGATGTGTTCGCATGAGACTCCCGTTTGGTGCAACTTGGTACTTGGTGGTTACCCAGAATGCTCGAGCAGCAGCTTCGGGATCATCAAGATATGTTTTGCTCCGTACGATCGATCCGACAGTACGACCCAGGCCCAGGGGCAGAGTGTCTAGGGCGCGAAGTCCCATCTGTACCCAGATAGACAACCGTGACGCAAAATCCCTCGGGCTCAACACCTGGCCATCTTTATGGAGAAAAGAGAGTAATATCAGCACCGCATGATCTGTATCGTCGGTCCATTCACCAGTGTGGTGGAAGTTTCGGTGATGATCGCGTCTGAAAGGTGTTGCCTCGTCTGTAGGGGTGAGGGTGAATTTCCGGGATGGATATGCCTTGACTGATAAATCGGCAGTGAGAAACTCGGTATATAGCCCAATGGCATCTCCAAGAGCAGACCCGAACAAGGTGCCGATGATGCGGTCGTGAAGGAGTTCTTGCACCATAGCCTTCGTAGGCTCTGCCAGCAAAGGGAAGCTAGTCATTTTGAGTGAAAATCGTCGAGGTTCCTGTGAGTTGAATAAAGAGAATATTATTTCTCCTCTGAACGGAGGGAAATACTGTAACTTAAGCTTCAATTAATTAGGGGACAAAGATCACAAGGCATCCATCAAAGCGGCCTCTCTCAGCCCAGCTGAGGCTGGATCCGCGCTATAGACGCGATTGTGGTGGCAGTGAGAACGCCACCAAGACACCGCGGAGGGTGAGCGACCACTGCCTGAGTTCTCGAAAGCGGTTGCCTATGGATGAAGGACACGGCAGTTCATGATAGGTTGTGAGGTTATTTGGATTGCATTGAGAGATGATGAGTGTGCCAGAAAGACTGCTGATGTTATTGTTGTACACGGTGCGTCGGTGAAACTAGCACCGTGTTAAAGAGTGGATACTCGCTAGCAGACCTCACAACACAGCCACCCACCATCCCTGACTCGCAAATCAACGTCAACGTCCATGGATCTCTCATCAAGGCATCAAAGCAAGCGGGTGTAGGAACACACTGAATCAGCCTTACCACACCCAACGATTGCTCTATCTCATATTTATATTTTGATACCGTACAATGCTTCCTATGAAGTTTAAAATCAGACCTCGAACCACGTCTGACAAAGTTGCTCACTAGTAGTTCTATATCAGGGCATTGAGAAAATGGTCATGGCTGAGCAGAACGGAGTTCATGGAGAATCGTACATGCAGACACCATATGAATATAGGAGGGCCCAGCACTTTTCATTCATCGGGGATCTCAGCATCCGTCATTCATCGTGAAGGCATCGCCAACGGCAATTGCGCGCGTTGCAACTTGGCCACCTTGCTGACTCCTCAAAACAAGGATGGCAGCCGAGACGCAGAACGAGGATTAAAGCTCGCCAAGATCATCTGCCCGCCTAAAGTAATACTTGGTAATTGTAAGCGCAATCGCCTCCGGGGTTCGCAAGGCGAGCGCTTCTCACTGCCGCATTGGGCCGCCCCTCATTCCCCGTTTGAGAGAGACGCCATCGTGGAGTCGTCCCCCGCGGCGCTCCCGATTACCCCTTTCGGTATCGAGCAGTCTCAACCGCTCGGGAGTCGAAACTCCTCGTCAACTAGACCAAGTCACATGCATGAGAGGAATTCCTGGTGCAGAACCTAGACTAATGGAGATGGAGATGATATATCTCCAGGCTGGGTATTTGCATGACTGTCTCTATCTTCCTCCGTTGACATACCCTACTGTAACTGCTGGCCTTGGTCACACTCGCAAACATGGCGCCCATTGCACTCACTCCCGACCTCAAGGACTCGCCTGTCCATGTGTCGAGCGACATCAAAAGATTCAACAACGAAGACTCAGCAACAATTGATCTTGTTCTGCGTCAATTCCGCTGCTTGATTGCTGATCTTTGCCAACAATTCAATGGCGGCCATCCTGGGTAAGAAAACACCTCCAACGCCATGAAACTTCAGGAACACTTTGAAGACTCACATCTTCACAGGAGCGCCATGGGCATGGCAGCCATTGGCCTCGCTCTCTGGAAATACGTTATGAAGTACTCCCCCAGCAATCCCAATTACTTCAACCGCGACCGCTTCGTCCTCTCCAATGGCCACACCTGTCTCTTCCAATATACCTTCCTCCATCTCACCGGCTACAAGCACATGACTCTTAATCAGCTTAAGACGTACCATTCTGCTCGTCTCGACTCATTTTGTCCCGGCCATCCCGAGATCGAACACGATGGCATTGAGGTGACAACGGGTCCTCTCGGTCAGGGCATTGCCAACGCCGTTGGTCTCGCCATGGCTACCAAGCATCTAGCCGCCACATACAATAAGCCAGGATACGAGCTCGTCAATAACACTACGTGGTGTATGATCGGCGACGCCTGTCTACAAGAGGGTGTCACGCTGGAGTCTATTCAACTTGCCGGCCACTGGAAACTGAACAACTTGGTTGTCATCTACGACAACAACCAGATCACCTGTGACGGCAGCGTTGACCTCTGCAACTCCGAGGACGTTAATGCCAAGATGCGTGCCTGCGGATGGGACGTCATCGAGATCGAAGACGGTTGTTACGACGTCGAGGGACTCGTCAAAGCTCTCCTCCAAGCCAAGGCCAGCACCGAACGTCCCACTTTCATCAATGTGCGGACTATCATCGGGGTGGGCAGCACAGTCGCTGGCGACGCAAAGGCTCACGGCGCCGCGTATGGAAACGAGGGCGTCAGGGGCATCAAAAAGGCGTTTGGAATAAACCCTGATGAGCATTTCGTCGTGTCGGACGAGGTGTACGGGTTCTTCCGCGAAATGAAGACTCGGGGCGAGAAGCTGGAGGAGAACTGGAACGGTCTTGTGAGCAGGTATGAAAAGGAGCACACGGAGCTATACGAGGAGTTTAGTAAGAGAGTCGACGGTCGGTTCACCGACGACTGGAGGAGTATTATCCCCGCCAAGGAAACGTTTCCTACAACACCCACGGCGTCGCGCAAGTCGGCGGGCATCATCTGCAACCCGCTCGCGGCAAAGCTGAAGAACTTCATGGTTGGTACGGCGGATCTGTCACCTTCGGTGAATATGATCTGGAAAGACAAGGTGGATTTCCAACACGTGAGTTTCTCGAGAGACATCGAGGGTACTATCTTCTAACCACTGTTGTAGCCTGGACTCAAGACGGCATGTGGTATCAACGGCGATTATACCGGTCGATATATCCATTGGGGCATCCGCGAACATGCTATGGCGTCCATATCCAACGGCCTCGCTGCCTTCAACAAAGGAACCATTCTCCCCATCACATCTAGCTTCTTCATGTTCTACATTGTAAGTTCCAAGTACCCCCCTGTTTTCAACCACCACCTAACACTTATTCAGTACGCTGCTCCTGGCGTTCGCATGGGCGCTCTCCAAGGCCTACAAGCCATCCACATCGCCACCCACGACTCCATTGGCACCGGCGAAGACGGTCCCACGCACCAACCCATCGCACTGCCCAGCCTCTACCGTGCCATGCCCAACGTGCTATATATCCGGCCGTGTGACACGGAAGAGACGGCTGGCGCCTTCATCTCCGCTCTCGAGGCAAAGGACACGCCGTCTATCATTTCGCTCTCGCGCCAGAACCTCGAGCAGTACCCCCAGTACTCAAGCCGAGAGGGTGCCCAGCGCGGCGCATACGTCTTCATTGAGGAGGAAGACGCCGACGTCACGCTCATCGGCGTCGGCGCAGAGATGTGCTTCGCCGTGCAGGCCCGCGAAGTCCTCCGCAGCAAGTACAACATCCGCGCCCGCATCGTTTCTTTCCCCTGTCAGCGCCTCTTCCACGCCCAGCCCGTCGAGTATAAGCGCCAAGTCCTACAGTACCGCTCCAAAGCACCCCGCGTCGTAATCGAGGCCTACAGCGTGAACGGGTGGGAGCGGTACGCTGACGCGGGCTTCTCCATGTCAACGTTTGGCAAGAGCTTGCCCGGCAAGGATGCGTACAAGTATTTTGGATTCGACGAGGCGGTGATCGCGCCCGAGGTGGCTGAGTTAGTGGAGGAGGTGAGGAGGGAGGGGATCGAGAGTTTAAGGGGCGAGTTTAGGGATTTAAACCCGGTGAGGCATGAGCACTGATGTAGGAGGAGCTTGGGGGTAGAATAAACGGAATTGTGGGATAAACATGCCTGATATAACAAAAAATAACATTACGACGGGAGGTGGCTTATGTCAGTTGGTTCAGTGTGGGAAAGGCTCGACTGCTTAACTTGGAAACCTGGAAGTAAGTAAACATCATCGTGAAGATGGATGACGTGTGGACCACTTCTGGGGAGTAGCTACTCAGTCACATAGAGTACTAGTGAGCAATACCACAAATTCGTAAGGTTAAGGTGATCCTAGCATATTTCGGCGTACGAGGACATGACCACAAAGTGACACGGGTTGTAACCAAGGGATACATACATGACTTGATAAGGTCCTGTATGTATGAATTGGTTCTCTTACAGATGTAATCTGATCAATAAAGAAAGTCGAGCTTCTACATCATTTGATCACAGCATAATCCTGACAGTTATCACGAAAGACGAACCGATAGTCTGTACTGGTATTGCTGCTCTATTTGTACAACAGTTATTGTAATCCTACTCGTTCATAAGATCTTAGAAAACATCAGTTCTGAACCGAAGCTCAACTTTGGCAAATCTGGAGCTGAGAAAGAACGACCGCGACAAGGGCGATTAACGCCAGAATTGTACCGTCGTCCATCCTCAGTGTCATAAAACACCAGGCTATCATCAGTGACCCTGTGCAATACCGCCAGGGCCGAAGGCAAAGCAAAGCTTGGAAACATGGGTATATTCGTTTAAATGGAACTGACAACAGTAGTAATTATGCCAATCTAAGCCACCGCTAGCCCTCTTGAGAGCCCTATCGGGGTTCGCTTTCTATAATGCAAGTGATATTCCAACCAGAGCTGCCATTACCACCACACCCATACTGCTGCCTACGAGCTTGCTGCCGAAGCTCTCGATGTTGAGGGGCGTGCTGATGAATTCAGGCCAGTATGGTGCCGGGTCGCTCTCGTCGAGGGTGCCGTTCCAGCAGTAGTTGGTAAAGCACTCCTGGCACTTATCCGGGATGGTGGTTTTGGTACGATCGAAGCTGCGAGATAGGATGGCGCAACCGACACACACGGGCCAGTCCTTGTCGCGGGTGCCGTTGAGCTGCGTGGCGACGGCGTAGCCGTTCTCGATGATGGCCGAGAGCTCCGTTTGGTTGATGGTCATCTGGAAGGTGGAGATGTTGGAGGCGTAGATGTAGGGGTAGTTGGGGATGTAGACGATCAGGGGCGACGTCTCCGTCGTGTTGGTGGCATTGCAGCCGAAGAACGTGGGTTTGCTGTTGAAGCCTAGGTTGCGGAAGGTCGCCTTGCCGGGGACAACGGGGAACGACGTGCCTTCTGAAATATTCGAGAGGGATCGCTCGTATGTGGCGATGGCAGATGCTCCATCGGGCCAGCCGGAGTCAGTGTCGAAGGAGGAGTCAAATGAGAACACGATGTCAACCTCACGTTCGTTGCGAATATGCGGGTAGTAAGGTATGTTCTGCAGATCCTCTCCTCCGTCGACCAGCGTAAGCCTATCCGAGTTGGCGCTCAGATTGTCAGCTTCGTTCCAGCCTTTGAACGGATTCGGCGTCCAGTCGGCGATATCGTCGTTATTCTTCCCAATATCTGCCAAGATAGACGACAGTGCGTCGACGGCAAAGCTTGGGACGTCGTCGGGCAGATAGTTGCTGTTTGAATCGTTCAAGTACAGAATAATCTGGTTGAACAAACTGCTCGACGTGCCCATGACATAGCCTGCATTGTCGAAGCCTCGCACACACTGCTTGTTGCTCGGGAGCGTACCGTTGTTGAATTCGGATCCGACGTACTTCATAGGCGCGAATCCTCTCAAGACTGGGTCGAAAGAGCCCATCTCCCAGGGGCTGAGCTCGAAGTTGGTCGAGTTGAGGGCAACGAGCGTCTCGTCGGGAGCACGCCCATCGGCGACGAGGATGGGAAGCGGCGCCTTTCCTGAGGAGAAATCGGGATCGTCGACCAGGGAGGACCAGGTAAATCCAGGGCCACCATCGGTGGCGTTGATGAGTTGGTATGACAGCATGCGACCCCAATAGTCGGTTAGCGATCGTTCGTAGCCAGCGTCTTTCTTATCCGACACGGCATCGAAGACATCGTCATAGTAGCCCAGCAAGCTGTATCGTTCAGGACCTGTATAATGTTAGCCCCCCTCGTGATATCCCAGCCACACTGACAACGCACCTTCAAAGATAGAGTTCTCCAGCTGCCAGATGCCGGGGAAGTTGACGCTCTCCTGCACCGAGGTAAAGTTGTTCATCATGAGACTACCCACTAGCCACCCACCACCCGAAAGACCCGAGAGGTACGTTGCGCTCTGCAGTAAGCCTCCCAGGTTTCCCGGCTGGTCGCTCCCATCTGATCGAATATCCCACGCGGCCAAGGCGCCAGCACCGCACAGCATGGCGCGGTAGCCACCGCCCGAAACGGCCAGACCAATATTGGGCAGTGCCGTCGTATCCGTCTCGGCATCTTTTAAGTATGCGACGCTGTCGAAGTTGGGGATGGCGATCCTGCTCAACAGGTCGCGGATGTGTGAGACGGTTTCGTTGCGGCGCTTGGGAAGCCACTCCTTCTCCATGGAGGACAGCGAGGCGCCATTTCGGATCTTGGGTCGGTCAGTCGGACAGTCGCCTTCGGTAGGCACATAGCCGTTGGGAGCTTCGTCTGTTCCTCTGCGTGCGACGTCGGCGACTGTGTTGGAAGTGGTGATGGCAACAACGGCGTCTCGCGGGTCAACTACAGTGACGTCAAAAAAGTGTCCACGCGACGACCACTAAAACGCTCGGGTTTTAAGGCTCGGCCTTTAAGCTTAGAGGGCAGCGTACCTGCGTCCCGCGGACTCGCCCCTGCTGGACTCAGCGCCGAGGCAGCTGCCAGCAGGAGCGTCAGGCGGGAAGAGAAGCTGGGGGCCATGGATGCTGGGCTTTCCAATTCCAATTCTCCAAAGTGCGCCCAGCTGAGAGAATCCAACCTTGAACGGGAGATTGAAAGGAGAAGCGGATGGGCGACGAAGCGCGGAGCGCAGCTAGTGGGACGACGCGTGTACTAATAATAAGTAGCCCGAAGGTAAGGTATAGAGGCAACGAAAAGAAGAGCAACTTGAAGATAGAAATGGAATTGCAAGAGCAAAGTCATACAGCACATGCGAAACAGAAATGGGAATACGGGACCTGACAACTAAATGGCATTTTCACTAATCGCTTCTCGTACTGCGATCGCCGTCGCATTGACTACGCCAAGTCAGCCCAGTAACACGCGCACCGCAGCTCTGCCACCAAGACAGCCCAGGGGCGGGGTTTAGAGTACGTGGACCGCTCCCAGAGGGGCTTAGGGGGCTTGGCCCGTTGTGCTAGCCACTAACAGAGCTGTAGTTCGGGGCTTTACTGGCTCCCGACAAGGCTCCACCACCGCCTGTCAGTCGCCAAGCCCGTTCATAGCGGTCCGCGCTGCACCACCTATGTACACCACAACGCTCATGCGGCCCCAGCTGACGAGAGCCCTTCAATTTCGAATCTTCATGGATCGCGACACATCCTCTCCTCGTTCTCCGTTCATATTAATGTAGTCAAGACCTTTTGTTTTTGCTTCGTAAAGTCAGCCCCAGCAAGCGCGGTGCTTAGTTAGTACGTATCCAAATCGCCGAGCACGATGGATGTGCCAAGACGGCAGCGCTGCGTCCGTCCCTGCAATGGATCCATCCATGGAGGTGTCAACGGAGCTGCGGATCCATTTTACTTCAACACTAAGCAGGATAGGATAGAATAGGTGAGCGATGCAATCCTTTGGAAAGCTAAACAAGGCAAAAAGAACTGCCTGATGCGGGCCTTGTTGCAACGAAGCCACCTCCCGAAGTCATCGAGTTAACGGCTGACTATGATGAGCTGGTCTGCGCCCACTGCATGTTGTCTTTTTGTATCACAGCCTGCACGTAATTATCGACTCAGCAGTCAGCATGCATGCAACTCCAGCCTCAAAGCTGACTGGAAGTACATGTAAGCTGGATCCTACCTAGGAGGCTCTGTTAAGTTCGGACTTTCTGGACCGGCTTGTGTCAAGTTGTACTTTGGACGTTATGGATGCATTCAAATGTGCTCTTATCGCGAGCATCTGGCAACTAGATGTCTGAAATGTTCATTACCCATGCACATTAACGTCATGGTCTATTTTATTTCAACATCCGAAGGGTCCGGTCCAATGAGTGGAGGCTCATCTGCTTCGAAACGGACATCCCGGAGTCCGGGAGTCCAGGAGCTCGGGGCCCACTATTATATGTAGTCCGGTTCGGCCGAGTCGCGCAATCAGGCACATCGGCATCGGTGATGACTTCAACTCCGTCTCGACACAGCAAACTATTATGAGTTTGATGCAATTATGGTAGCCTTCGGCTTACGTGCCGCAAATCATTCGTTAATTCGCATGGCTATCGCTAAAACTGCTTACATTGTGTGTTACTCGTGTTTGTCGCTGTCACCTATATCCTGAGCTGTAACCCTGCATTCAGGGGGGGTATCAAGTTCTATAAATACAGTTTCGAAGTCTTGGCGATTATCCTCCAATGTCCACCTAATCAGAGAACTCGCCACCCGCTGGCTCCCTCCCGAAGGGATGGTTAAACTTCAGCAATCCGTTCAATCCTCCAACCCAGGGATCGTCGTCTTCGGTCCGGATCACACACGGAACTCCGCCATGCCACTCCTCGCCCGGGCCCGCTCGCCCAACAAACTCACCCTCGACCCTAATCTCGGAGCCCGGAGAAACCCCTGCGCATCGCTTTCCATCGATGCTGAGGTCGAGCTCTCGGCCGCGATTCTTCGGGCTCATCCGCAGGCTCACCTTGGTGTCCAGCGGGAGTACCAACGAGCGGAAGCTGAGGCTGCAAGGGCTGATGGGTGTGATGAGGAGAGACTTGACAAGCGGGTGGACGATAGGGCCGCCTGCACTAAGGCTATAGGCGGTCGAGCCAGTCGGTGTGCTGATCAAGATGCCATCAGCTGTAGTTTCAGTGAGAAAGTGGCCGTTCTGGTAGATGTCGATGATTGCCAGGTGAGGATGCGAGCCCCGATGCACGGAGATCTCGTTGATGGCACGCAGGGAAGGTGACGGCTCCTTTGACTCCGCGATCGGTCTCGCGCCCGATTCGGCGTCACTCGCCAGCGTGTTAGACAGCCAGTGATTGATATTGTTCCCCTCTGGATCGTATACGTCGGCCTTTATGCGATGTCGCAGCAGGACCTTGGAGGCTCTCTGAGCCCCAAGACTCTTGCCCTTCATGCGCTCCCACCCGATATGTGACGTCTTGGGGTTTTGGTCCTGCACTCCCAGGGGCAACGCAGCCTCCCGGGCGGCAACATCACTGCCGCTCATGTACATTTCTCGCCAGGCCTTCTTGTGATGCCCAAAATCCCATTCTCCCAGAAATCCCACTGTGCCCATGCTGAAGGACAAGATCGGGGGCACCGAGCTATTCAGCTTGAATAGGCTGGCCGCTCGTAGAACTGTGCCATCACCACCAAAGGTCGTGATGATATCGATTTTGTCGGCAATGTTGGACCGATTGTCGGATGCGTAGATGGGGAACTTGAAGCGGTCCCGGAGAGACTCGGCGATTCGGGATTCGAAGACGAAGTTGACGTCAGGGTACTCGGCGTGGACGTACTTTGTGAACTTGACAACGGCCTCGACAACAGGCGCCGAGTACAGTTTCTGGATGAGAAGCAGATTCCGAGGGGGATGTGGCCAGTTGAGCGAGAGCAGGGAAGACCCAGGCTTCGTGCTTTGTAGATATCGGGGGTTCGTTCGTGCTGGAAGCTCTGCTATGCTCCGAATGTCTGCCATCCAGAGCGGCCGGGTCGTGGAGAGACAGCGGCATTGCGACGGAGATGACTGCTGTCGGATTGGACTCCACGCAGCCGGCCTCCGCGGGAGAACTGGCTCAAAGAACGCAGGCCCGCTGGTAAGAGTGCGTTTAAACATTACGAAGACTTAGTAGTTTAAGCATGGTGCCGTGCAGTGCAAGAGACCTAAGACGGGCGCAAGCGAGTTTTGTGGACATGGAATGACGCTTGTTGGGATCCGATTTCGTTGCGGTGGCAGAAATGTGTTGCTGTGGAAGGGAGCCTCACCGCCTACTTGTTTTGCACGTGGGGGGTGCCTTCGGCAGGTAGTGGAGGGCTCGTTGAGGTGGAGGTTAGTCCTTCAACATCAGCGTTGGCGGCTTGCTCTCATTTCGTTCGTTTTACGGTGACTTTGAACAAGGTGGTCTGATTACTATTTTCAATGCTGTGTTATAGACAGCATGCTTGCATATTTTTGCAGATCGATAGATGCCACGTGGATGGCATGATGGGCAAGGCAGATTATCTCGATATCCAATGTGAATAGATACTATTTTTAAAAATATCCAGTCAACCCCAAAAATTAGACTATCGAGTTCATTTGGCTGAATTCTGGTTGGCTAATCGGCATTCGGCCAGGTCTTGGACCGATCCCGCCTGCTGGCGTCATAGCCCAGGGTGCATGCCGAAGTGGCCGATATTGAATGATCTCCAGGTAACATCCCTTAAAGTATCAACTTGGATCACAGGCAGCGAGCAAGTGACTTCTGTCGCACGCTTGCCCTTGAAGACAACATGGAAAGTATCCGATGGCCCCCGTTATTACCACTAATAACCCGTTGAATCCTCAGCCCTGTGTCTTATGTCTGTGCCTGTGGTAGTGCCACGCGACCCCGCGGCGCCCGTTTTTCGTTACTGCAGCGCTGGCGTCTGCCTGGTACGGCCGACGGCTTTCCGTGTGCGAGCGGCTCTGCGAGCGGCTTTGCGAGCCCGCTGGGGGGAGCTCTTTTCTTTTATATCGGCGTCGAGGGCTGAGGGCTGATGACTTCGATCCTACATGTACAACATCTCACTATACGAAAACCTACGAGTCTACGACCATCCATTGCCTACAATCACCGTGGCCCAGACGCTCCATCGCCGCCATGGCCGACGAGAAGCTGAAGCATCCCGATGCGCCTGAAACCGCCATCCCAGGCCCGGACGTGGCTGCGGGGCTGACCGACAATGCCAACCGCCTGAATAGAGGCCCGAAAGATGCGCATCCCTCGGGCAAAGAGAGCTATGGCCGGTTCATGCAGGTTCTGCGCCTTGTGCTGCTTGGCCTCTACTTTCTCATGTGCTGCGTCGTGTACGTTCAAGCGTTGCCCCCGCGTGCGCGACTCCGGTCGACCTCGAGCATCTTCACGTGCATCGCAGAAGGCTGACCGCTGTGGTTGAATGCAGCATCCATATGACCCAGCTCATCGGCGCGCCCCTGTACTTTGTCAATCGCGAGTGGTACTACGCCTACATGGCCATGACGAAGAAGCACTTTGCCATTGCGACGACGGTCATGACGCAGATCTGGGGCCCGTCGACGATTCGGATCAGCGGCGACGAGTCTGTCGCGGGACAGATCAGGCCTACGCGCGAGGGCGGTGTGCAGTTCGACTTTCCCGAACGCATGATTATGATTGCGAACCATCAGGTACGGATACGCAACGGACACGGATGCGCCAGCGAGGGGCCGTAGGGGCCGTGCTTTCAATATCAGACCCCGGCATACTGATGGGAGTCTAGATTTACACCGACTGGTTGTACCTCTGGTGGGTTGGGTACGCCAACACACCTGCGATGCATGGCCACATCTACATCATCCTCAAGGAGTCGCTCAAGCTCATCCCAGTTATTGGCTGGGGAATGCTGTTCTATGGCTTCATCTTCATGTCAAGGAAGATGGCGACGGATCAGCCCAGGATGGCCTACCGTCTGAATAAGCTCAAGCAGCACAAGGTCGACCCGAATGGAAAATCCTACCTGGATCCTATGTGGCTGCTTCTCTTCCCCGAAGGCACCAACCTCTCGGGCAACGGACGACGAAAGTCGCCGCCTGGGCGGCCAAGAACAACCTCAAGGACCCGGAGCACGTGATGCTTCCGCGAAGCACAGGCATGTTCTTCTGTTTAAAGGAGCTCAAGGGCACTATTGATTATGTTTATGACTGTACGGTCGCATATGAAGGAATCCCGTAAGCAGCCACGTCTCGGTCGTATACTGATAAACAGTGCTAATGAGGTGTCAGTCGAGGAAAATACGGCGAGGACTTCTTCGGTCTTCAAAGCACTTACTTCCAGGGCCGCCCACCGAAGTCGGTCAACTTCTACTGGCGGCGCTTCCCCATAGCCGAGATCCCACTAGAGGAGCAGGAAAAGTTTGATCTTTGGCTGCGAGATCAGTGGTACAAGAAGGATGCTCTCATGGAGGAGTACATCACCACCGGGCGGTTCCCCGCCATGGCCGGCGGCAAGGTCGACTTCATCGAGACGTCGTGTCGCACACGCCGCCCCTGGGAAATCCTGCAGATCTTCTCGATCGTGGCTACCGTTGGGTTGGTATGGCGCAACGTCAAGAAGACATTCTTAACTGCGTCGTCCTTTTTCGAACGATAAAGAACTATGAGAACACAAACTTGGGACGTAAGGGGGAATGATTCTCAAATGGCCGGGATGTGAGGGCTACCCCATCCTGTTCGGTTCGGTTTGGTTAGTGGTTTATTGGGTAAAGCACGCGGGCAAGGTTACATCATGGCAACTGGGGTATTTGGGACTCGGGATAGCACTGTCGGTCACTTTCCGGGTTGCATGGATGGAGCTGAGGCGCAAAGGACGGATGCTGAGAGAGAGCAGGATGCGCTGGCATAGCGGTACTTGGCGATAGAGGGCAGCAACTCTAAGCTGCATGGAGTCAATGGAATTTCCACTCATACCTACACCTAGACCACCGCCACAGGTTTTGTCCAGTCTTTGCTGCCGCGCGGATATCAGCCTCACGATGCCAAGCTCCGGTGACAACAACATCCTGGGTGGTTTGCCCCGGCGAGGCGCATGAAGCGGTGGGCGAGATAGTCCAGACCTCGCGGCGTCAAGGTTAGCGCTGCACCCCAACACGTAAGATCTGGGGTACGACTCCATTTCTGCGTCGGCTCTAGGACGGGAAGCGTTTAAGCTTCAATCCAACGGCGCCTGGTTTGGTCACCAGAACCAGATGAGGCCGTGAGCCTCGGCATCGAGGCCGCCTCTACGACACGCCATTGGTCGAGGCTCGACGTCCGGGAGTTGTGGTGTGGCTCTGTGCGGGGAAGGGGGAAAGTATTGGAGTTGAGAGGTGCCGAGCCTCGTTGAAACTTGCTAGTTTGATGGGCATGACGGGGATGATATTCTGGTGCAAGGACCAGCCACTGTTTGTGGAACATGGCCTGGCTTGGCTGCGTTGCCTGTTTTCACGCGGCAATGTGTGCTGGCGCTGCAGTTCTCACGGTTTGCACCTTGCGTGCATCATGTGTGTTTGCGGGCAGGACGAGATGCTCATAGTCTAGATGCACTATGCCGACTGGAGTTTTCGTTTCAGGTTTCACGAGACGCCGATTTGCGAGAAGGGGCAGCGTAAGGCCCTGGCGTCGAGTGTTGGTGGTGATATAAACTATGGGTCGTGGTGTAAGTGAGGTGTTGGCGATCCCTCAAGGAGTCATGGATGCGATGCAATCTTTGGATGCAACCACGGGGGGCAACAGATACTGCTCATCACACACGATCTAGCCAAGATTTCCCAGGACTGGGAGTCGAGCATGTCCGCCGTGGCGTTGGGGCTGCCGGGATGTAGCATGTCGTCGTTGTTTTCAAGGTGTTACACCACGTCAAGCCGTTGCATCCACAGCACCGAGTTCGCACAGACACCGTTACAACGTACGCTCAACACAGCGAAACAACAAGTGACAAGCCACACATACGACAAACCAAGCCAACGGGGAAGAGCATGATGGCAGCCCCCCTGAGCAGCGTGATTGTCTCACACGCAGCCGCATCTCGCAACGTCTGGCAGACTGATCATGGCCTGACCAACAGATTGCGTCTGCTCCATGATCCATCCGTTCATCCATCCAGCCCACCCATCGGGTCCTCGGGCGATAGCACAGCGCAGCCAGTTCGCATCGCATGGAGCATCAATGCTGCTTCGCGCCTTAGGCGGTTTCCAGATTCGGCAATGCCCCCGAACGCCAAGCGGAGCTCCCCCCGGCGACGCTACCCCGCAGCCGGACGGTCATGGCCGATCAACCCCGGATTCTTGGGGGGGGCGGGTTTCTGAAGATGGGCTAGCTGGTTCGGCCTTGGGTGCGGCAGATCTCGCGGGGAAGAGAAACTGGAGAAGCAGGCAGTCGGCCACTTACCGTGAGGATCATAGTGTCATTCTCTTTAGGCGCAATATCCCGTCGTTAGATTCCCACCAGCAAGAAGTGACTACCGCCCGGAGGTGAGTCGAGCTGGAGTAGGCATGACATGGGCCGCCACCCGAGGCATCTTTGAGGGTGTCCGCACGATTGATTGGGTGCTTCGGTCGACTCGAGGTGAATCGCAAGATGGTAATGCCGGGATGATGGTGGTCCGGGAGGCGTTGGAGACGCGGGGATGTCAGGGGCGGAGGATATAAATGCAGGGCAACCAGGCCGTGATGTGACGAAAAGATGAGGAGACAGAACCACTCCGCCAGAAAGGGATCCATCACTTCTACGTCTTCGACTGCCGTGTAACATCCGGTGACTAAATCCCTGGTTCCCCTCTGCCGATCGTCCAGCAGTTAGAGCGGTCCCGATTTCATATAACACTGCGTCCCTTTCCCCCTCGTCATACTCGAGACTGCCAGGAACAAAGACACGCATTCTGACATCTGGATCTTCTTTACCGCATCTGGAAGCTAGTGGTTGTTGTCTCCTCTCACCACTCACCTCCTTTCAACAATTTCCTCCTGAGCGCAATCTTCCTCGACTTCCTCCTCCTCTTCCTTGAAGATGTCTACTCTAGACAGCCCCTCTGCGCTGGAGAAGCAGGCTGAAGTCAAGCACCTCGACCAAGCCCCCAGCAAAGTTAGCTCCGAGCACGATGACGACCATGGCTTTACAGTCGCTGAGCAGCGTCACATCATCCGCCGCATCGACCGACGGCTGGTTGTGACCGTGGGAGCAATGTATTGCGTCAGTCTCATGGACCGCACAAATATGAGTGCAGCGAACATCGCAGGCATGAGTGTCGAGCTCGTTCTGACGGGATATAGATATGTGAGTGCCACGACTTAACATACTTCGAGCGAGCAACTAATAGACTGTGTGCGTCAGAACATTGCCAATCTGGTCTTCTTCATCACATACATCATCTTCCAACCGCCCTCCACCGTCCTTATTCGTAAGATTGGACCACGACTCCACCTCTCCGTTATTACCCTATGTTGGGGCGGCGTTATGATCGGCATGGGTTTCGTCAAGAGCTATAGCCAACTTGCTGGTATGAGATCAATACTGGGCTTTCTTGAAGCTGGTTTCTTCCCGAGCTGTGTATACCTGCTGAGTACTTGGTACACACGATGTAAGTGATGACCCCCGGGAAAGGACTTGACCGAGCACAATTCTAACAAACGACTGCAGACGAGGTGGGCAAGCGTTACTCCGTTTTCTACTTGCTAGGATGCGTTGCGTCTGCTTTCTCTGGTATCCTCGCCTATGGTGTAAGTGACATATTCTCGCAACTCACATCACATCTCTAACACTCCAATGCAGCTCATGCAACTCAATGGTCGCCAAGGTCTGACCGGCTGGCGATGGATCTTCATCGTCGAAGGCGTCCTAACTTGCGCCCTTGGCATCGCTGGCTACTGGCTTCTCGTCGACTTTCCGGATTCCAAGCGCGAGTCGTACCGCTTTCTTGGTCAACGCGAGCGCCTCTGGGTTGTCTCGCGCATCAACCGCGACCGTGGAGATTCCGTCACTCCGCCCTTCCAACTCGGTCGATTTCTCAGTGGAGGCAAGGACTGGAAGATTTGGGCCTACGCGCTCATCTTCTTTGATACCACCACCTTGTCCTACGCGCTCGCGTACACGCTGCCCATCTTGCTCGTCGGCAATATGGGTTTCACCGTTGGACAGGCGCAGTGTCTCGTCGCACCGCCGTACGCATTCGCCGGCATGGTCATGTTTGCGACCGCCTGGGTCGGCGATAAGTACCATGTTCGCGGGCCCATCATTATCTTCAACATGATCCTCTGCCTCATCGGGCTGCCCATTATGGGCTGGGCCAGCAGCGCGGGCGCGCGTTATTTTGGCGTCTTTCTCGTCACAGCCGGCGCCAACAGCAACATCCCCGCGACCATGGCGTTCCAGGCAAACAACCTGCGCGGGCAGTGGAAGCGAGCTTTCTGCAGCGCGACGCTGGTTGGTTTCGGCGGTATTGGTGGCATTGCTGGAAGTCTGGTGTTTCGAGAGCAGGACAAGCTGACAGGGTACAAGCCGGGCATGTGGGCGTGTATCGCATGCTGCTTGCTGACGGTTATCCTGGTGATCACGCTCGGTTTCACGTTCAAACGCGAGAATAGCAAGGCTGATCGGGGCGAGAAGATTCTGGAGTCTCACGATGTAAGTGGTCCCTTTTCTACTACAGCCACAAGAACCACTGCTAATGGGATTTATAGGACACAAATTCGCCAGATTTCCGATATACTTATTGAACGCCAATTTCGTGGGCGAATCATACAAATATGGCAGGATTCAAGCGTTTATTCAAGCTCATGTACTTAATTGAATTACGTAGCGAATGTGTGATTTTGTCGATGACCTCCACTGAATCATATCCTGCCCGCCATCAGTCACTCTCGAGTCTACAGCAGTAGCAGTGAAAATCGTTGGTTAGTATTATCCTCAATCACTGTCAATCGATAGAGATTGCCATCCCCTGTCGTGAGTAATCACTACTTTGCAGTAAAGGCTATAGCTATAAGTAGCGTCTTCCCTGATCCAAGGTACGCAGCATCAAGTAAATCAAACAACACACATCAACAGCCAATATGTCGCTCGACTTGGACACCATTCAGATACTTCTCGCTCTCGCCATTCCTCTGCTGGCGGGATCCATCTGCATGTTTTGCATATCCTCATACGTCTTCTGGAGGGCAACGTGTGTCTCCCCAAGAACCTTGCTCTATCCAACCCCTCGTGGGCGTCGCCGTCGACGACCCGTCAACCCGGATGTTTCGACAACAGAACAATACACACCGGTCGAGAACCATGATCACGATACTGATTAGAAGGAATATTTGATTAAGCTCGGCATAGCGGTTCTCTTCTTGCTTGTTGCTTCATGGATGGCCCAGGTAGTCACTGACATACCCCTGGCATGCGTGCCGAGGTCCACCAGGAAGATAGTGTTTTAGGTCGAAAGCAGTCTCACATAGACTCTATAGATGCTAAGTTAATACCGTTGGTGTTGTTCACCCTGGCTTTGTTGCTGGGTGCTGTTCACGCACATTGTTGGCACAAACACGTCTGGTCTCCCTAATCTTTGACACATGAAGTACATGTTCAAGAGAACATGTTCGATATACGCATTTTCTTCTCTATTACCTTCAGAAACTACTGTTCATGTTGAACGCCGTATGCTTGAACTCGCCCACTGATACTACTAATACGGTACCATTCACGAATAACACAAAATGAACCTCCCGACACAACAGAAATCACCCAAGGATGACAGCATGGGGCACCCGGAACTTTTCTTACCAATTTATATATGTCTCGGTGGCTTGTTTCTATTTATGTGGCTTGGTGTCCCAACGATGTTCATTATGTGTCTCGTCATCCGCCACCAATTACGGCGAAGGTCGAACCGGCGCATTTATGGCGACGACGAGGAAGTCGGGCTGCTAAGTGAGGAGGTATCTATTGGATATCAGACTATTCCGGTATATATAACCCACAACATGTGAGTCAGCTGCTCTTTCTGGTGGTCTCTACCCACTGTTACTCATAGCTTTCGCGTTGCAACCTTCATCCGATGGAACATCGTTTCTGATACTTGGCCACTTGGATCAAGACATACTTCGTTGAAAATCGAATTATATGCTGCAAATTTCAAGACCCCATCTAGTTTTCTAGTTTAAATCAGTGCTAACATGACTCCCAGACCAACAACAACAGCAAATCCAGGAGCTTTGGAAACGCTTGCAATGCTAGTACCGTTACCTCCATCTTGAGAATCCTTTCCATCATCACTTTCTGTGTCGTTGCCGCCACTCGTAGAGTTGCTTGCGCCCGTAGAGTTACTTGACGCTTTGTCAGTCGCCACGACTCGCTCCTCCAATTTCACATCCAGAGGGCTATGCTCCTGGACGTAAGCAACAAGGACCTCATCCAGCGTGTCCAGAGTAACAAATTCGGTCGTCTTCTCGAGGATATTATCGCCGCCGCCTGCCAGGAAATCCAAAGTGATGATGCGGTAGTCTCGCTCGTTTTCAAGATCCTTTTCGTCGACCTTGACGCTCACTAGCTTTGACCCGTTTTTGTTGTCCGGGTTGTACTCGATCTTGATACCCTTGGAGACTTGAAACCAGGAGGAGAGCGGCTTTAAGTTGTTTTGGTTGAACCGCGATACACATCCCTCGAGGATTTTGCGTAGATCAGAGCCTGAAAAGACCAGCTCGATGACAGCGTTGCCGAACGGGAATGAAGTTAGGACATCGCCACGGGTAATATCCCCTTTCTCGATGGTTGCACGGATTCCACCTGCATTTATGAGTGCAAAATCCGCTTTCTCGTCGCCTTCTTTCGTTATATTACGGCGGTACTCCAGCATAGCATCCGTCATGACTTCGCCCAGGAGACAGTCGCCCTTCTGGCACGTGGTTTGATCGAGGTCGACCTCTGTTTCGCCAAGCTTCTCTGCAGCGAATTTCTCAAAGGGCACTCTCCAAGACTTAATTTGCTTCTGCAAATCAGTGTCCTGGGCTGTTTTGTTGTCTAGGTGAACAGGGCCTCCGGTGTACTTCAGGGCCTTGCCGTTGTCGTCGAAGGCAACGTTGATGTATCCGAGGTATTCGCCCCATCGATAGGCCGTGACAATAAACACCTCTTCACCACTGAGATCCTCAACGATAGTAGGATACTTGCCTTCAGCATTCTCCATGTCGCCGAGGAGCGTGTGGCTGTGGCCGCCGATGATGAGAGAGAGCCCTTCTGTCTCCGCAGCGAGCCTCTTGTCCACGTCGTATCCGATATGTGTGAGAGCAACGATGCGCTTGATGCTAGTTGTGTTCCGGATTTCCCAAATTTGTCTTGGGCTGAATCAGTACGTGTATGGACATATTCAGGGTAAGTCAATGCTTACCGTTGAACTTCCGCGATGGGGTCTAGGAAAGTTGTTTTGTCTCCAACGCTGGAGATACCGGGCGTCGTATCAGTGGTAGCACCGATGACGGCCAGGTCATGCTTCTCGAATATATGGTAATTCTTGATCGTCTTGTTCAAGTTCTCGTATGCGCTTTTCACGTTGCACGAAACAATGGGGAATGTCAAGTTCTTGAGAAATTCACCCAGCTTCTCGTCACCACCGTCCCACTCGTGATTGCCGAGCGTCATGGCATCGAAGCCAAGCTGGTTGATGGTCTCAGCAATCTTCTCCCCGCCATAGAACGAGTAAAAGAGCGTCCCTTGAAACTCGTCGCCGGCGTTCAACGTCAAGCTGTCTGGGTGGTCGTCGCGCAACTCGTCAATCTTCGCCTTGATGCGCGCGTAGCCGCCGTCTGCGATTGAGATTAAGATTTGTGGTATGGATTGAAGATGGGGTCGACATACAGCAGCCTTTCTTCGGGTCTTTGCAGTCTGTACCCGAAGATGCGTACTCGTCTAAATGAGCGTGAACGTCATTGACGTGGAAAAACGCTGCAGTCAGAAGTCAATTTCATGGGGCCGGTTATGTACGGGAAGTACGGAGAACTTGTGGGCATACTCATGTTATAGTTGCCATCATCGTCAATAAAGCGCTTGGCAAGGCGCTTGCTGTAGAGTACATCCTCAGCAGACACCGAACCCAACAGAGCCAGTATAGCCAGAGAAAGAGTCGATTTCATAGCTGCGGCTGCTGCTTGATCGATGAAGTTTGACGGTGATGTTCAAGAAATGAGAGCTTCACGACAGGATTGGGATTATCGCTGGCTTTATCCAGCTTCAACAAAAGAGCCCCGGAACTTTTGCGATGGGCTAGGAGTCAACAAGGACTGGGGAGGATCGTCGCCAAGACACACGTGGAAGGGTTATTGGCTTATCTCGGGGCATCGCACGCTTGTTGACCGTGAGCGATACCGAGATGCAAAGATTGAAGGAAGGATGATACGAAATGCTAAACACGGATCAGGAAGGCAGTAAACAAGACAAATCAGTCATGGCTTCGATGCTGAAGTTAAGTGCAAGGTCACCGTAGATAGTTGTCATCAGGCCGTAGCTCCGCACGTACGAAGGTCAAGGTATTTAACATTTGCCATGCACAAAATGACTCCGTGCTTGATCCAGCCACATGACCAGAGTGTCACCTACAAACTTTGATCTTGTCCCACTGCTCATCACCTTTGTCACCCAGCGAATGCTTAATGAGAGACAGAATTGGAAGGTGGCGAAACCAACGAGTGTTCTGGTGGGGAGGATCTTCTACCCTGCGTATACGATGATCTTGTTTGCTTGGCTTACAGTAGTTCTCCCTTGGAGGCGCCAATCTTGATGGCAATCGGCAGAACGTGTCCAGCAGTTGCCTATTTAGGCAATACACCAGTGAATCGACTGGGATCGTATCGCCTCCGCTAAAATACTTTACAGAAATTGGAGAGCGAGAGATGTGGAGGTCCATCGCGTGCACGCCCACGCGCTTATCACTGAGGCTGGAGTCAAGCGTTTGAGATTTGAGTATGACAGTGAGTGGGGTAGGTAGATGAAATAGATGATTCCGAAGCGACTGAAGCAATGAAATACTAACAAGGGCCTTAAAAAAACCCCCTATCAGAGGGACTTCTTTCTATGTTTAAACGTCCACTTAAGCATATTTTATTAGTCGCTCATACCTTATGATGGTGTGGAGTCCCTTGTATTTGCCGAGCTTCCGGCGCAATTCGCCTCGGAGCAAATACTCAAGCATTCATGAAAACCTATTTCCACTTGAGCTACTAGTAGAGATGGGCAACACTGGTGTTCATCATTTAGATTTGGGTTGTAGTGGCTGTATGAAAATGCAATATTGCTCAGACTCTTCAGCAGGATGCACCACAAACTTTTTGCACAACTATTTCTCCTTCTTCCGCAATGAAGACGTTCTGCTGATGTGGCTAAGGCCGCCGGATTCCTAGTGGTGGCTAATATTCAATGCATACCTATATACGATTAGCAAGTCAGTTTACGAATTCGGTTCACACGCTTACGAGGGATCACAACTCCAGAAATTGTCGATAGTAAACACCTCGGCCGGGAGATTGAAAGTCAAGTACTTGATTGCACGCCTACAACCTTTGAACACCTGAGGATCATCCACATCATCAACAAAAGGTCGATGAGTCGGACTGTTTCATTCATCTGTTTCGAAACCCAAGTTTCTGTATCTTGTAAATGGACTTCAATATTTTGGCGTCTGGTTGCCCTGCAGGTGCATCGGTTAAGATAAATTGCGTGAAACGCCCAGGTCTACAGGGTACGTATGCGAACCAAATTCCGCATTCAAGGGAACATCTATGCAAGATCGGATTTTATGAGAAAATCTTGATCACTTCACGAGGAACGAAGCGACGACTTGAGTCTGGGGTTAATGTTCGAACAACATTAATGATACCTTTGCTAACGTCGCGCAGGAGAGGCAGTGCAGGTGACGCATGAGGGATTCAGTATTCATGAACCTAGAACCGGGTCTGTTTAGTCAACTCTGGCTACGATATTTCAATTTTTTTTTTTGGCTAATCGGTCATGCAATGACAAAGGAAAGTATAGAAAGAAGGAGGTGACACAGTTCGACTATTACTATCTAATGCTTTTGCTGAGAACTGCACGATAGTCGAATGGTTTTCGTGTTGATGACAATAAGTACTTAGGTACCTACCATTGTGCCTCGGCACGTGACACCCTATGATGGAAGTCTTCATGGCCCACTCTGCTATGATCGTGATCTCCTTTCGATATTTAGGACTGTGCAGCAATGACAGACTAGGAAAAGGGTGCAGCATGTAGATGAGACAGATAGAAATGTATCATTTGCTTTGCCCAGGCTTCAGGCCTGGGTTTGCATTTGTCGGCGTGGTGCTGACACTGTTTGCGTTGTCGATCTCGTACTGAGGCGCCTGTAGGGCGCGCACATGTGAATCTTCACCTTGAACGCTAGGTCATGGATGAACGGAACTCTCCGCTTCCGCTGCTAACAATTACACCATCAACACCAAGCCAGACCATTCCACCTGCAAATGACGCGTGCGATCGCTCCATCTCTGAGGCTTGGATATCCCACCCTGGAGGTGACGTCGGTGAAGGTCGAGAAGCCCAAGGGACACTCTCGGACATGAGCATTACGCCCTGCGCCTGCGCAAAGACGCGACTCTTGCGCGCCCCCTCCGCTCCCGTCCCTCCCCTCCCTCGTTAGCAAATGGAGATCATCACGCCCCAGGACTACCAGAACAACGCTCGCAAGCGTCAAAGGCGTAGCTTGCGACCCTGTGATGCCTGTCGCAAGCGCAAGACGCGTTGTGTCACCAAGGATGGCGAGGGCGACTGCGTCCACTGCCAACTGAGAGCCACGCCATGCACCTTTCAGAACGACCCCCCCGAGCGTCAGGCCACGGCCGGCGGGCCCAGCAGTAGCGACGACCCGTTGCCCGAGGAGCAGCTTGGTCGCAAAGAGTCGCGAGACGATGTCAGGACCTTCGCTTCCGAGACTCAGTCGGTTCAGTCTTTCCGCTCCCCGACCGACACCAGGACCTCGCACGACAGCGGTCGACCGCTTGCGCCTTTGTCCATGGCCATCCCGGACTTGGCAGCAGCTGGAGGGCCTCGCGACCAGACGTTGGGAGGCTCGGCGACGCGTTTCTCGGAGCTGTACGGTCTCGGTAGCGACATGGAACCTATCTTGATGCGCCACCGCCCGTACGACGACTATACCCACGAATTTAGTCTGGAAACACATGCCATCCGCCGCGTGCTGGAGAAGGACGATGGCCAGGAGTATCCGCTGACGTTCCACATGGCCGCCGACGAAAAGGCAGTAGACGGCGACCCGTCGTATACGCAAGTCGACACAATCGAGGCGTGTGTTCGTCCCCATGGGCCTAGTCTGGTTGAGCTGTTCTGGAGGCATGTTCAGCCGTGCTACCCCATCCTTCATAAGGATGCGTTTGTGCAGCAGTACAGCCAGGGATATCGCCAGATTCCAGTTGCGCTTCTCGGCGCAGTCTATCTCTCCTCGATTCGCTGGTGGACCTACGACCCCGAGCTTTCCATTCGGACGCCCCCAGACGCTGTTCTCCTTCGAAAGATGCTCAGATCTGCGCTTCCATCGTCATATCACCGGCCGAAGCTTTGTTCGATCCAGGCTGCGCTGCTTCTTCTGCAATGCCAACCCGAGGATCCCCTTAATCCCGACCATACCTTTCAATGGGGGCTCACATGCCAGGCCTTGGCCATTGGCCAGTGTCTTGGCCTTCACCTTGATGCTAGCAGTTGGTCAATCCCTCAATGGGAGCGCAATGTCCGCAAACGCCTAAGCTGGGCGCTGTACATGCAAGACCGCTGGACGGCGCTCGCGTATGGCAGACCTGTTCATATTCACGAAGATGATTGGACTGTCCAGGATCTTACGCACGCCGACTTCTCCGACTACGACACTATCGGATCATCGACATCAATAGGGAATGACGACGATCGGAGGTCAATTGCGGCCACTGGAAAAACGCAATACATCCAGATGGCGGGGTTGACTCAGATCCTTTCCGTCATCTTGTCGACCTTTTATACTGCCAAAGCCAGTCGGGAACAAGATACTGTCATCCTCTTCGAAAAGGCACGACCGATATTCGATGTATTGACAAACTGGTACAACAATATTCCACCAACTTTGCAAATGAGCGTTACATACCAGCGAAAACTATGCTTTCACGGATTCTTGCATCTTTCGTACTTTGGAGTCGCAATGACTCTGCTTCGGCGCCTCATTCGCTCTACAGCTCTCCCTCCACGATGCTCCGATGACCGCGTTCTGGCAGATATTCGCCAGATCTGTCTTCAGACAGCCCAAAGCGCCATTAGCTTTGTCAACAACCTACGACCGGACCACCTCGAGGCATTTTGGTACTTCACCTCACCCTACCTCTTCTCCCTCCTAGGTTCTTTCACCACCCTTCTCCTCGTCACCTCACTCTCTTCGCAAGAGCGTAGCTTCTGGCAGGAGACACTCAATTCATACCTATGGAACCTGCGCATGATGAGCAAGAGCCATGAGCCAATGCAGTATGCCGTGAATCGGCTTGAGGGGGCTATCTTACGTGGGCTCGAACATGCGCTCGCCGTTAACTTGAACGAACCACTTGATGACAAAGTAAGCCCAATGATGGCCAACTACGCATCTGATGTCTACGAATTCACAGACTTCGGTGACTGGGACTTGGCCACGGGAGGCAATGGCGCGTTCGATCTCCTCAGCGCTATGGCAATGCAGCCAGAAGCTATGCTTCCGCAAAATCCAGACCTAGGATGAGGGCGTTCAGCCTTGATTATAGCCTCAACAATAATGTCAATACCAAATTTATACCAATAATTGCTAATTGGCGTCTATCATCTCATCATCGTCTAGCGTCTATCTTCTACACGGACAGTGGGCTTACTTCTGTTTTCCCCAAACTCCCGTATCGAAACGTCTATCAAATCAACCATGCCATCCTCTACAAACCAGCCAAACCGCTTTACACTATCGTTACGATCTACCGGCATCGGCAATCGGAAGCTCAACGACCGTCCTCCACAGAATATCTCCACCGTCTGACCTCGTAGAAAGACCGACACGCCCTTGGTCAGACTGACGCCCTCATGCCGCACCAGTTCGGGACCATCGACAGGTCGAGGCAGATGCAGTTTGTACTGGTCTGCCCAGAAGTCATCGAGCGGGGGGAAATCCGTCAGCAACTTCACGGAGAACACGCCGCTCCCCGAGGGACTGAACTGCAGACGGTGTCCTTTCTCTGTGCCGTCGGCTTGAAGTATCAGACCAAACGAGTTGGCATCGCATGCTCCCACCTTGAAGTTGATAAAAAGATCAGCTACAGACGCGACTGAATCAAGGACGGGAAAGTGCGTCGCCGTCGACCCAACGGAGCAGAGATACAAGGTCGGCGCAACGCTGCTCTGTAACAGAGGTTTTGAAGTTTGCCAGACATGCTCTTTCAGCTCGGGTGCAGCGTCTACTTGCAGATAGCCGTTCTCGTCTGCGGAGATCTCTCGAGGAACTCCCATGTCTCCGCCCCAAAGCCACTTCCCTTCCTCATCAACATAGTCTCCCAGCCAGCCAAAGTATATTCTCTTAGAGGGATCGCCTGCTTTGGGACACGACTTGGCGGCGTACCAGCGCCTACCATCGAGCCGCCCCTGGGAGCCGTCACGAGGGACCCGGAAGGGGCCTCTCGGGTTGTCAGCAACGCGATAGACCGTGCCGGCATTCGGCGCGTGGAAGCGCGAGTACACGAGGTACCACTTGCCATTGGGCAACGTGAAAAGCTCCGGGCACTCGGGGCACAACATGTCGTTGGGGGAGTACAACGGCTCTGGCGCAATCGTCCAATCTTCGAGATTCTTGGACGTCAGGAGTGCGATGCAGCCGCGGCTCCAGTGCGGGCCAGCGGCGAGGCGCGTTGCCACGAGCATCCAGTACTTGGACTCGGCGGCATTGTAGAAAACGTATGGGTCGCGGAAGTCGATGTCCTCGAACTGCGACAGCCCGTTGCCCTCGATGGCGATGATCTTGCCGGGACGCTCGAACCGCGTGCCGTGTCGGTCCTGTGACTTTGTCCGCAGGATGACTTGCTTGCCGTTCTGTGCGAGGTTGTATCCCGTGTAGAAGATGTTCATGTTGCCATCAGGGCCCGGCACCGCCGCTCCGGTCCAGATACCGTCAGCATCAGGGTCTGAGGTCTGCTCTCCAGGTGTCAGGACGGGCTCATTATCCCGCGTCCAGTCGACAAGATTGGTAGACCGGATCCGTGACCAGGAAGACCGCAGCCGCTCGGGATGGTGTCTTGTGTTTGGCGGCGTCGTCAGGTGGAAGACATGGTACGTATCATCGACGAGAATGGGAATAGCATCTGCGGTAGCTTGGCTTGGTGAAGGGCGGCTGTAAGAGATGGCCTCTGGCGGAGGCGTAGGAACTGGGTTGATAGATCCCATGGTGTCTCTTGGGCATTGGATGTGGTATGATCTGGGCGGTCTCGGAATCTCGTCTCTCGTCTAAGAGTTAGCTAGAAGGTGATTCTTTTTGCCCTCGCAGTACTATATCCTTTGCCTCCTCCATGATCCGCCGTCTCCCGAAGTATTCAGAGGTTATATGACCTGGTTCATCTCCCCATTCCCCGGGTTCTCTCCACATCCCGCCCCATGGGGCCGAGACAGACTCCCGCGGCATTTCCCAAAGCAACTTCCCGGCCACGGCAGCTCTTACTCCCTAGTATAGTCATTTCTTCTTGATCATCTGTTTCTTGTTGCCGGTGGCATTCCGGAAGCGGCAAGGCGCTGCCCGGACTGGGTTCCACCGTGAACCTTGTTGACGACCCACTCGACACCGAGCGGAGGGATACACCACGACTCATCAGCAAAATCCGGGGAGAAGCTGAGATCATGCGAACCCGGGGACTGTGGGCCGGTCTAGAAGCTATTTTTTCTCCAGGAATATAAGACTACACGGGGGAAGTCGAATCCAACGGGGAGATTGCTATCAGCACAGCATCCAGACATTTCCACCAAGTTACACGACCATCGTCAACATGGCCGGTATCAAGTATCCCTACGTTTGGCTGTTTTGCGGCTTCGCTGCTCTTGGAGCGTGTTTGTACGGATACGATGGTGTCTACTTCAACGGAGCGAGTTCGCTGGGTAAGTCAAACAAGCCAATTGCCCAATTTGCTCTCTTATCACGGATGCCAATGCCTTGCTCTAGATGTCTTCATTCGCCACTTCGGCACCCGCGAGGCGGATGGGACTTACGAGATCACTCCGGCGAGTCTCTCGGTCATGACCTCTATGATCAATGTTGGCGAGCTGGTTGGATCTCTCTCTGCCGCGCCCCTGAACGATTACTTGGGCCGCAAGGGCGTCTTCATGACTGGCACCCTCGCCATTATCATTGGCGTTATCATGCAGCTAGCCACCACCTCAAGCAGGGCGCTTATAACAGCTGGCCGAGCCGTGCTTGGATTTGGTGTTGGCAACTTCTCAGCAACGTCGCCGTTGTATATGGGCGTAAGTTTGCCTCTGAAAAGAAATCCCAGTGATAGGCGTAACGTGTCGCATGCTAACTAATGGTGTTGTAGGAAATCGCCCCTGAATCAATGCGCAGTCCTCTCCTCATGTGCTGGCAACTCACCCTCTCCGTCTCCCAGATCATAGCGGCAGGCATCAACCGAGGTGTATACAAGAACCAGACGACATTTGCCTTCCGCTTCCCCATTGGCTTCCAGCTGCTCTTCCCAGCCATCGTTCTATGCGGCATCTGGTTTGTGCCCGAGTCACCGCGATGGCTGGTTCGAAAGGGGGCTACTGAAAAGGCAACCAAGGCTCTCCGCCTCCTCCATCATGAAGACAAGCAGTACGACCCAAAGCCCATGCTGCGCATCATCGAGGAGGACCTGGAGCGCGAGCGCGAGATGGAGGCCGAGAGCGGCTGGTTGCAGCTTGTGACGGATCCTATCGAGCGACGCAAGGTCATCTATAGTGCTGGTGCACTCGTAGCGCAGCAGATCAACGGCATCCAGTGGTTTTATTATTTCGGAACCGTCTTCGCCAAGGCCATCGGACTGAATGACCCTTTCTTGATGACGCTCATTGTCTTCATCATCCAGGTCTTTGTTGTCTTGTTAGCCGTGCTTCTAGCTAACAAGCTTCCGCGACGACCCTTGCTCATGATCACGACGGGTATTATGACCGTCTCTATCTTCGTGGTCGGCTGTCTAGGTATTCCTGGCGGAACTCCTAGTAAAACCTTCGGCAAGGTTATCATCAGCTTTGTCATTATAGAGATTGCGGCTTTCAACTTTGCATGGGGTCCTTTGGGCTGGACTATCGTAAGACACACTTCCATTGTCCGCATTCTAGAAAACAATTCACTAACCTTCCTACTTAGGCTTCCGAAATGGCTGTTGGCCGCAACCGCAACAAGATCTACGCTGTTGCCGTCGCCTGCTTCTGGGTCACCGTTTGGGTCACCGTCTTCACTCTCCCGTACCTGTACTACTCGGCCAACCTCGGGCCCAAGACCGGCTTTGTGTACACGGGCTTGTGTTTCATCACCTGGGCATATGTGTACTTCTGCGTTGGCGAGGTAACGGGCCGCAGCATGGAGGAGATCAACGGCTTCTTCCGCAACGGAATCCCTGCGCGGAAGTGGAAGCATCAGCCTCGCAATGGCGAGAAGCAGCACGAGGCGAATGGCAGTGGTAGTGGCGAGCCCAGCGTCCTCGAGGTCAACGGGGGTGAGAAAGCGTAATGGGTTACGGAATCTTAGGTTTGCTGGCGCAATTAATACTGTGACGGCTTCAAGTTTGGGAATTGGTGGGAAGTCTTCTGCATCTTGAGTTGTTGTATTGTTTACTATATTCATATACCCAGGATGAGGAAGGCAAAATTGACTTCGACCAAGGGAGGTTTTAGCTCTAGGAAAAGATTGATAAGACACAAGTTCTACTATTCGGACTTTTTGTAAAGTACTTTGAATTTAGGAAGATTAACACCTCGATGGATGAACTTGACTATGGAACGCTCCCCACCCATTGACATTATCGTTTAAGTACAAGTCATATTCCTGCTCTTGCTGCCACTTTGGGATGTTAGCGTTTCAAAGGTCATCAAGGTGAATTCTAGAATGAATTACCTGTGATAGTAGATCCTCTGCTGGTAACGGTACTGGCGGTTGTACCACAGCTTCATTGAAATGGAGGTTGAAATGTAGCGTGGGTTGTTGAGGTGTATTGTTCATAGGCATCGGCCGTGTTCTCAAATGGGGATTTGCCTGTATTATAGCCTGAACTGTGTCGTTCATGAGCCACGGTGTTGCGTTGAATTGCGGATCGGATTGTAGCGTAGATAGTAATGTGTCTCTCGTGAGCCACGGCGCTGCGCTGAAATGTGGTGCTGGACGCGCAGAGACCTCCCTTGGTGCCGCAGAAAGCGGCTTAGGATGCTTATCCAGGCCGAATAAGGGTTCGAGAGGCGTGGATTCATATTCTAGTTGTTGTAATTCCGTGTTCACGCCGCTTGGCTTATACCCCAACTCAGCTTTTACGAAGACGAGCGGATAGCCTGTGCTTCCCATCCACGCCCACGGTCGTGCGTTTTCTGAATAGGTCGGTTTGACTCCCACCTCGCTTGTGATTAACGTAGGTGTAAGAGGTAGAACTGGAAGTTGGGGGGACGATCCGGACAGCCGTGGTTGAGGTACTCGGTGGTGATGATCTTTCGGTGGGAACTTAAAAAGGAGCAGCGCAGGGTTAATGCATCGGCTTTCAGTCTGATGTCGTCGACGTGGTCGTTCTCGACGTTCGACTGCTGGTAGAGCCATTTTTTGTGCCGGAGGGATCGTATGAGGGAATGTATGATGGATTATATGAGGGATTGTATGAGGAATTGTATTATATCTGGAGCAAAGTGTAGGAGATTTTCCTAAAACCGAAGAAGAAGGAAGGGGAGCTTGCAGTTATTTAGATACATAGACCATCATATCAAACGCCGAGAATACCGCAAGTTTCGTGATGTTTCGAAAACAAAGAACAAAGCTTGATACATTAGAAATTAAAATAGATCCGTGAGCCTGCGGTAGCTAACCGTCGTGTCCTGAGTGTTTCCGAAACTGCAGGGGTGCGCTCTTTGTTCTGACAGCCACACCCTCCGACGGGGCGACGAATCACGCACATGGCTGACACCAAAAATAGATGCGTACCTTGCATTAGCCATGCAGGAGAGCACAGTTGGGATCGAACAGAGTTGGTGGGCTCGTTGTCTAGCCGTTCGTGGGTTATAGATATCACTTACACGGCTCAAGCGTGTCCCTGGGGAGTTGTTGAATATAACTTACACGGCTCACGCGTGTCCATGGGGAGTTGTTGAACATGACAATGATCAGACAGAGCAATTGCAGAGATTACTACTAATTCATGAGTTGCGGCTGAGGTGGAAGCAACCTCGGTTTCAATGCAATCATTGCGGCAAATAGATGCGTCAACAGATTAATATTTGTTCATTATCATACCCCTGCCTCCACGCGAAATATGTACAGCATTCTTCAGACCCTCTCAATTACGCTCGTTCCTCCTGTTCAATAGCAGAATTCTTCTCCTCGGCCTTGATTGCAACGTCGTCGGATTCGTTCGCGATGTGGCGGTCGCTATGATAGCCACTACAAGAAAGCCGAGTGTTAGTTCCAAGATAACAGCACTGTCAAGAGCAGAGGAGAGCTTACAAGATGACATCAAACTCATCGAGAGTCTTTCCCTTGGTTTCTGGTAGGAATACGAACGCCCATACCGATGCGATGAGCATCCATGAGGCGAAGAAGTACCAAGTACCGTAGCCGAAGGACTTGAAGATATAAGGCAGAGCCTTAGTGATGGCAAATTGCGTGAGCCTATGAGCTATGATTAGATCCGTCTGGAGCTTTAGGCAGTGATCAAGATTTCTCACCATTGAATAAGTGCAGCATATGTTCCAGTCAAGTTTCGCAGAGCGCCGGGGAAGATCTCGGCAGAAACAATCCAGGGGATGCCGTTGAGACCAAAGGACCAGCTAGAAGACATGTGTTAGCAGGAAACCACTAAGAGTCTGATTGCAATAGTGAGATATACAAAACGGAGTAGATCATGATCATCGCGGTGGCTGCCTTTCCACCGGCTTCCGTCGAGGGGGACAGTTTGTCTCCTGCTGCGATAATAGAGGCGGGATGGCCGATCTTGACGTATGTTCCGACGATCCAAAGGCAGACAGAGCACATGACAGATGAGACAATGGTTGGGTTTCGTCGTCCCCAGATATCAATGAGAGCGCCGTAGAAGATGATAGATGCGACGGCTTTGATCTGTTAGTTGGGGCCTTGCTTATCTGACGATGGAGCTGGCTCTTACCTTTGACCAATCCGTAAATGCCGGTATAGAGAGCGACATCACTGATTCCTAGAGATCCGAAAAGCGTAGGGGAGTAGTAGTTGATGGCTTTGATGAGGTTAGCCATGACCTAAAGATTCTAGCATGAGAATGGAAGACTTACCAGCGGCACCAGACATGTTCTGAAGGGCAAAGGCACAAAACACGAGGAGAACACGGTTTCGCATTCCCTTGCGTGACAGTTCGTATAGTGCGCCGCGGAAAAAGGCCCATGAGCCGTTCCCGTACTTGCTTGCGACACGAGCCTCGTCTTCCAGGCGGCCGCGAATCATCTGGAGGTCCTCCTGAAGATCTGTTGACATACACGTTAGTATTCTGCTCGTCGTTTCCTCCTATGTGGATCTTTGCTCACATTGATGTTCTCGAGGGATCTTCCGCAGAGCTTCAAGAGCCTGCGTCGCCTCCTCCTCTCGATCCTTGCGCATCAACCACAGGGGGCTCTCGTGCAGGAAGAAGCCACCGGCAAGCAGAATTCCAGCTGGGATAATCTGCACTGCCATAGGGACTCTCCAGCTAGCGGACGAGGTGACGTCCATGTTCTGGTTGATGCCGTAGTTGATCCAAAAGCCAATGAGGGAGCCCATCTGATATGCCACCTCAAAAAGACCTGTCAGGATGCCGCGGATCGAGACGATAGAAAGCTCGGCGATGTAGCTAGGAACAGTTGCGGTAATTGCTCCACCTGGGACTTTGTCAGACATGTCTTTGGCTTTGACTTGTACGACGGCCGAAACTCACATCCAATGCCTGTCAAGGCACGTCCGGCGTATATGTATGAGAGTTGGTTGGTGGCAGCAACCATGATGATGGCTCCGATCAGGAAGACGGCGACATTGATCTGAAGAGCCCATTTGCGGCCAACTTTCTCGGTGATAAAGAAGCAGAATATAGCTCCAAAAAAGGCTCCAGCCTGAAAAGTGGACGTGATGTTGCTCGAGATATCGGCTGCTTCTAATGGGTTGATGTTGAAGTCGGTCTTGAAGCTTTTGCGCGCGATAGTAGTTCCTACAAAGGCCGAGTCGTAGCTATTGCTAGTTAGAAGCAGTAAAGTTGACTTCTCATCATGTCATATCTCACCCGAATCTGCGCGAAAGTTAGAGGTGACCAACTCTGGGGGTTTGATTGGGACTTACAGTAGCGAACCGGTGGCAATAATGGCCGCCTCAATGTACAGCCGCCAACTGTACACCTCTGGAGGCGTTGGGCGATCCTCAACAGCGCGGAGTCCTCCCATGATTGTTTCTGTTGGTGCTGATTATGTTTATTGATACTGTGGTGTCGTGATGGTCACAGAAGTTTCGAAGAGCCCCCGATAAAGGCAGATCTCTATCCGAATTGGATGAAAGAGGAGGGAACGTTCTTTTAAAGACTTCCAAGCCGAATCTGGAAGTTGAGTATCGTGTAGAGTGGCGATCCTTGCCTGTTCGTTGCGTAGAAGTTGATGCTTAACAATATGAAGCGACAACGAGGAGATATTTAACCTCGTCGACCCCACAGCCCGGACAGCTCTTGCGGGGATTCTGCATTGGGGAACCTTGGAAATCCGGGGGGCGTCGCTTCAGCGGCCGCATCGACGGGGAGAGTGTGGGTGGAATCCGGGGGTGTGGCGTGAAAGGGCTGTTAGGAGTGAGTCCCGGAGACGACGACGACGAGCATCGTCGGCACCGCAGACCAAGTATCGAGTGTCTTCCCCAGACGCCTTCAGACCGATACCGTGGCGACGTCCAATAGATGTCGCGATGGGCCTCAGCGTGATGCAGCATCCCTAGCAAAGACACATGGCGAACAGGGGTTGATAGTCAGACGACCCGCAGCTTGCGAGGAGGTTGAGCTAAGGTCGCTTGGGAACTGCTACAGGCATCCGACAGGCGAGCCGACCGGGGCATTCAGATGCGAGCGGGAGCGGCGATTGGGGGAATCGAGGCGTCTTGTGGGGAGGGGGATGAGCCGAGGATGAAGGGAGGATATGGAGTTGTTGAGCTAGAGAGAAGAGGGACTAGACGTTGGTAGCCCGGCGGTTTAAGTGTGTCGATGCGACTCATGATCTTGGAGAAAGCTGGAGTCAATCATTGTTAATACGATTCATGATGTTGGAGAAAGAGCGGGAGTCGCCGTCAAGATATCAGCATACTTTGGTGTTCTTCACGCTGTTCTCAGCTTTGGGCTGAACCGGAGATAGACTTGTTGAATGAAGAGCATTCGAGTCGGTGTATTTGCCTCCATTTGATGATGTATTCACCTATTATTCATGATAAAGTACCGGCTAGTATTCACTTGATAATTCAAAATAAATTCCAATGTAGTTGCATTCAATTGAAAGCCCATTCTATACTGCACGCTTACCCAGGCTCTGTTCAACCTTGACCAGCGGTTCAACAGCTCCCTTGATCCACGCCTGTTTCTTCTCGTCGTCGTACTTAGGATACGGTCGTCGGCAGTCACAGCTTTCGAGAGGGTATCCCAATAGCTTGGCCACCACCCATTTTGTCCCATTGATGCCACCCTTGGCAAAGCCCCATTCAATCTGCGCCAGCTTCAACTGCGCTGCTTGGGCCTCGCCCACCTTACCAGAGATGTACAAGTCGTAGATTTGCATGCAGGCCTATATACCCGGCACTGTCAGCTCCTCATCCTCATGCAATACTGCAAACAGGGCGGCTGTTCTTTGGGGCAAACTCACCTTGGGGTATAGGTTTGCCACACCGGTAATCACGCCAGTGGCACCCACAGAAAGCGCAGGGACAAGCCAGTCACTTTGACCTGCCAACGCTGAGAACTCCTCTGGCTTGTATTGTGCCACCACGCGAGCTACCTTGGCGATGCCGCCGCAGGTTAGCTTCACTCCGACGATGTTTGGGTGCTTCCCGAGACGCTCCAACATCTCTGAATCGACGTCGAGGCCCGCAGCAACGCCCGGGAAGTTGTAGATGAGAACGGGCAGCGGACTAGCATCGGCGAGCTCTTCAAAGAAAGCGACAATGGCGTCCGGGGTCATGGCGAAGTGGAAGTAGCTGGGCACGAGCACAAGCACGTAGTCAGCTCCGGCCTCCTTTGCCCGCTGTGTCTCAGCGATAACCTCTCGTGTGCAGTGTCCTGAGGTGCCCATTGTAATCGTGAGGTCAGGTCGCCCAACTCGGATTGCCGTCTCGCGTGTCAATCTCAATAATTGTGACTTCTCGACGGCCGTTAGAGTCACTGCTTCGCCATTCGTTCCGGCAATAACAACTGCCCTACCACGTTAGCTACGAAGTTGTTTGCTGGTAGGACGCACACTTACCTCCGTCCAGTCCTGAAGTGATTAGAAATTCCAGGTGCTTTTTCTGAAGGTCCCAGTCAATCTCCTGGTTCGCATCGCTGCCAAACCATGTCAAAGACGGCACATGGATGCCAGGCGGGTATGCCTTGGACTTGTTTGCTGCAATTGAGCCCATTTCGGTAAGTATTTCTAAAATGTAGAAAAGAGCCAGCGGAAGATGAACGCGGGCTCAGACGTTGAGGTATTGCGAGGAGCTTTTAGGTGGTGATTGCAAAGAGGAACAAGCAGCTCAAGTGGGAGCAATGAGTAAATATGTCATCCCCAATTGCCACCAACAACCTAAGTCGGGTACCCCCACGGGGTCCCCATCTCTTCGGATGCGTAGGGGGAGTATTCGAGAGCCCTACCCACAGTCCTTGTCTTATTACTTGTGGTAGCGATAGAACGACTCCTCCACAATTCGTTTATCCAACAGAACGTCGGTATTGTCAGGGCCTCGGCTTCATCATGTCATGCACTCTCCATCAATCATGACATGGGGAATAGTGCTCGGGATGGCGCTAAACACATGCGAGCATGATGCGGGGAAGCGCACTGTATCGAGGGGAGCCGATCGGTACGAAGAGTGTGTGTGGAGCAGTTGAGTCGAAGACCTTCGGCAATGGCGCAACCCTTTCGCTTCAGGGTCGTCTTAACTTTTTGAGGTTCCAATTTGTACTTCGATTTTGAGGGCGCGTCGTTCCTCTGTACTGCCATTAGATCATGCTTGCCGGCCTGCTCCCTTTCGTCCGTATCATGATGGAACGATTTTGTTCCTCAGAGTCCAAGGGCGTCAGTCTTCAATGGTGGCTTGTGCATCTGCCGAAAAAGACCTAAACAATGGCAAAGCACGAGTTGAAGACGGCGTGCATGACTGATCGGATATCCATCCGAGCCTTGGCTGCATCTTGGCGAGTCTGAACCTCTTCCAGAACTTGAGCCGTGATCCTAGCGTTGCCGGCAACCTTTTCCATCTTGAGGATCTGTGTTTTGATCCAAGCCTTTTCACTGCTATCTTGTTCTTCCACACCAAGCATCAGCAGCGGCCACAGCATATTCACGGGCAGCGTATCGTCAGGTTCCAAGTCCGCCACGATCTTGCGCGCCAGTTGCCGAATGTGGTCGAGGGCATCAGCCGCCTCCTTCGTTAGAGGAAGGCTCTTGTAAGCTACGCGATGAAGATGGACTTTGCTGGCGTAGTAGTTGGAGAGGTACGTCCGAAAGGCGCGGGTAATGACAAAAGCCAGGTGCTCTGATACATACGGCGCAGTGAGCTTTCCGGCAACAGCATAATCCATGAGCGGCGGCCGTTGGTCGTATAGCGTTCGAAGGTCCGCCGCAATCAATGCGCCGACGTTCATCACCTCAGTCTCGTCTTCGACAGTTCCCCGAGACCGGTGCCACGGATCGATCTTTGAGATGCGTCCCATGAAACTTAGGACCTTTTGATAGAAGACAATTCCGGGCTGGTACAGAACCTGAAATAGAACATCCTCGATGTCGCCTTCTGCGGTATCTTGCTTCGAAAAATCGTCCACCTCGCCGTCGAAGCTCGCTGGGGACGCTTCCACCAGTAGTAGTTCATCGTCCTTTGACAAGAACAGCCCGTCGCCACCCGCGGAGACGGCGCGGGCATCGAGCAGGCGAATCCATAGTAAGATCTGTTTTTCGACGGACGAGAAGCTACTTTTGTTGCTCCCTTGGAATAACAGATACGCGCGCTTGAGATTTGAGTGTGCCGCATCAAGCCGGCTCTCCAAAATATCGATGTAGCTGATGAAAAACAGAGCCGCGATGAGGTACTCGCGGTCAGGGCTATGCTCTGTCATGGAGGATGCATCTTTGGAGGCAACCTCGGCCACGGCGTTTTCATAGTGGTTCTGGTCCCCCACAATAGCTGCCCAGGAGCCATCTCGCCGACAGAGAAGTACGTTTGAGAATGCCAATATTGCGCACCGTAGCATATTGGAGACATTTGCCATCTCGACGATGACCTGACGTATCGCAACCCATTTCTTTTGGGCTTCGACCTCGGCGAGAATTGGTGGGTTGACGGAGCTTGCGAAGAATTCCATGAGCTTATCACTGTCTTGTGGTTGAGGCAAGACTGGTCTCTCCGGCTGACTGCCTGTGCCGTGACTCTGTGTAATGGACGAGGCCGCTGGATAGGGGCTGTTGAAGGTATTCTGGTCCGCAAATGCGATTTCAGACTGGGCTGCCTGAGTAGTTATAGACATAGGTTAGAAAGGTAACACATTGTGCTAGCCTTTGGGGCCATAGTTCTACGAGAGAAAGAGAGAGAAAGACGTACAATCATATTAACATCCAATCCTGTTGCGTTCTGGCTCATATTTTGATTAACGTCGGATGAGACCTGTTGCCAGTAGTCCCCTTGATCCCACATGAAACTCGCATAGTCGAAAACCTCATCCACGGCATGGGGTTGAAAGACCGAGTTGGGTGAGTGTTCAGTGCCCGGAGACAGAATCTGCTCCATCTCGACCGGCTGTCTCCTTTGGGCCATCGCTAAGGCCGAGGCGGAAGCGGAAGACCTGCCCTGAGGCCGCCACTTGCACTCCATGTTGAGTCTCTCACAGTGGGAGCACCTTGGCCTCTGTTCGTCACACTTGACTTTCCGTCGCTTGCAGGTCAAGCATCCCTCTCGAGACCGGACTAGTTGCTTCGTTAGCTGAGATTCGGTCGGGGTAGCTGGGTGTCTTTACTATATCTGCGCCCCGATGTCACCGTACGGCCCGGCGTTGAACTTGCATCTCGCCCTTGGGGCGTCATGCTGCTGGCTCTCGGGACCAGGCGTAGCCTGCCAGGAGATTCATTGGAAGGCGAGTTCCCGGCGGACATGTATGAGGCGTTTCCAGCTGCCTCGCACGAAACATCAAGCGAGAGCTCAAAGGGTCTTTCTTGACTGTGAAAGTTAAGTGAGGTGTTGTCGTTGCGCCAGCCAAGTAGACGTAGGCTAGTACTTGAAGCTTCGCGCTGTCACCTGATTGAATGCGGGGCAGCACCAGAGCTCACAAGGATCTCGGCCGCTACTCCAAGTCGCATGTTCACTTACCCGAAACCACATTGGGTACAGCATCAATTATCTGCAGTATCGGAAACACATATTCAGCTATTATCAGGATTAATTTTAGATGAGTTTCATTAAAATGTTGAGTTTGATAGTTAAAGGGGATTCTAAAATGCTCGGATGAAGTATCCGTGCTGTAACTATCAAGTGTTCATCGAGGGATAAGTTACAGCCAGCCATGATCCAAGCGCTTCCCATAGTGACATGCTCTGCGACGGAGCCCAGAATATCAGGCAAAAAATCGTTGAGCTGTCCGAAGTCGAGAACATCCTGTACCTCAAGGTATATCTCAGATATGTTACCCTTTCAAATCCCGGTTTACAATGATACACTGAATCAATGACAACGTCACACAATGGGCTTCTGGTCCCGTGAGCATCGTCAGGTTGCAACTGCAGATTGCCTCTTTTCAAGTTTCACAGACACAAGACCGTCATCGCCCCTCCAAAAGCTAAGACGGCTCCCAAAGTTCTCAAAAACAGCATCTTACCATCTTCGTTACCTATCTTCCCTGCATCATCCAAACCTACAGCAAGTAAAAAAGAACTACTCCTAATCCGTACACCAACTTAATCATGACTACTCGCGACATTGCCTCCCAACACAACTTCCCCGAGAATAACGATACTGGGGTCGGCCCTGTTACAGACATCGCAGAAGGTTCGTTGAGTCCATTCTTGCCAGATCGTGATGTTCTCGGATGCCGCAACCCAATGTGCTGATGGATTTTCACAGCTGTCGCCCAAAGCCTGCTTGACAAGCAGTACAAAATAGGCTCCAAAGCCAACAAACCGACCGATAAGCCATTCGACGAGACCGTCCACCAAGACACTGACGAAATGCCACCCACGAAGGTATGCGATAGTTCCTCTGACTGGGTAATGATGGTCAGAAATAACAGATGTTGGACAGAATCGAGTTATGAGTACTGGAGCTCGAACTCCTTGCTCCCTTGCTCTCGAGATCCTATCCCAAACAGCCCAGAAAGCGGCAGACAATAGCTTTGGAGAGAAGTCGCCGGACAAAGACAGGAAGGATCCAAATAATGCCGGATAGACATTCGACAGCAAACTTTCGAAGCTTATCTAGGATGAGGGTTGGGCAAGGAAAATACACCAATCGAGGCATGGCTCATTTCGAACAGCAGAGAAAGACAGCTAAGCATCGCGGCTCCTCTTCCGGCAGTCGAGGTAAACTGGGTTCTTCGGCGTCTTCGCTCCGAAAGCGTTACGGTCAATCGGTGGTGCTGGCGTTGCACTGCCGATGTCGTCGCATAACTCGTAGTCAAAGTTTGCAATGAACATGGCCGTTGTCACTGTGATTTCCAATTTGGCAAACTGCAAGGATGTCAGTGTCTCTCAAGTGTATGAGCAGGGCGCCTAGCAAACCCTCTGTCCAACTGCGTGGTGTTAGCGATCTAGGAATTTCAGACAAATTGAAAGGGGGCAATGTACTCACGGCATGGATGCAGTCCGGTACCCCAGCCTAAGAATGCGTTTGGCTCCTTTTTGTCTTCTTCCCGACCAGGAAGATGACGTTCTGGGTCCCATTTAAGGGGATCGGTGTATATCGATGGGTTCAAGTGAACCTGATCCGGTTGGTAAACCTAGAGCCTCTCAGCAAACAACATCGTTCGGAGCACATCTATTACACAGCAACGCTTACCGCATACATGCCATCCGGTATGACCTTCCCCGTGCTACCAATGGGGATATCTTTGCCACTCGTGTTCTTCCGTATCGTCGATCCAGGCTGGTTCAGCCTCATCGACTCGCGGAGACAGAGATGAATCATGGGAAACTCTGATTCCCATTGTTCGAGTGTGAGCCGATGGAATATGTCTTTAAGTGAATCACTACCAGAAGTGCGGTACTTGGCCAAGACCTCATTAACTTCGCTCCGAACATAGCCATACCAATCACTATTCTGACGCAGGAACACAAGAACCCAAGCTGCATTGACGCCGCTATTAATGACGCCGGCAAACAAAGTAGCGATGACGAACTGTTCACCCTCGTTAGTAGTGATCTTCCGGTTGCTTCGGATTCGCTGGTATACTTACTACTGAGATCTTGGCGTCGTCCGCGCCCTGCTTGATTAAGGTCTCTATCGTATCGTTTTTCGGCGGGGATGATGAATACCGTCTCCTAGACACGATTTTCCGAAACAGAAAGAACAAGCTTGCTATCGCCCACATCTTCTTCGCCTTAGTCCACGTGGGCAATAATGGGAACATGATATCCAGTGCCGACCCATCGTCTAGGCCGGAGTAGATCGCCAGTGTTTTGTCTAAAAGCTTCGCGTCATCGGCGATTTCATGGAAGCCGAGCGTGCGGTGCGTAAGTCGATACACGAGTCGCCACATGCTATTGAATGGATCGACGATAGTGCTTGGAGCACGCTCGATGCTTGAGAGTTCCGAGCTGGTGTCTTCGATGAGATGATGCAAGTTACCAGCGAGATGGTCTTTGTTCATGAAGCGCTTGACTTTGTTGACGAAGAATGAAGACAAGCCCTTATGCAGGAACCTGACGTTTGGAACGGCGCCTAACAGATTGGAATATCTTGAAGATGTCAGTAGTCATGCTCTACTAAAACCATCACTCTGGTAGTTTTCCTAGGTCAATTTCACTCACCCCTCGCTGAAGTCTAGACCCCTGTGACCGTAGAACGTCGATATTGCCTCTAACCCTCCAAGCGCCACTATGGGATGGGGGCCGTAGTAGAAGCTGAACTGTTGATCTGGACTTCGAAGTCTCCATTTCCGCAAGAACTCCCCTCTAGAATTGAAGAATGCAAGTGACCCCACAACAGGCCGTCCGCAAAGCATGGTTGGCGCTGCGCGAGGAAATGACGGTGCCGTTAAGATGCCTCGAAAGGCGAGGGTTAAGGTCACCGCTAGAAAGAAGAAAAAGACATGTAAACTGATGGGCCATTCTCGAGGCAATAGAACTATGCTAATGCCTGCCATGGTTGCGAATTGGAACGATGTGGTGTTCAGACTTCCCGCTTTTTTGAATAAGGTAGGCTTCAAAGGCCATGGCAGTATTATAAGGCGAGACTCGCAGGACAAAGCGCAGAACATTGACCACCCGTAGACGCCCTTCATTGTCACACGACCTACATGGAGGACAAAGGTTCTCTTGAGTCATTTGTTGAGCTGCAGACAAGCAAACATCGCAGCACCTTCTGGTCATCATGCAGACTGCCATTGGCTAAATCCCACGAGTTGCTTGGTTTCCACCATCTTTGCTTGCGCTCCTGGCAAACAGTGCGTAGACAGGACTTGGACTCGTTGCATGCACGAACAAAGAAATGATTCTTACAAATCGTGCTTCTCATTTAGCTCTTTTGTGTCACCTCGGTTGCATGTCTGACACGTATGTATTATATGCAGCTGCTACGAACGACATTACCAACCATAACACAGCACGAGGCTGGGTTTAACAAGAGTATCACAGATATCTCATGAACTGAAATATATGAAGCTGCTGTCTCAACCGAACTTAGATCAGATTGATCGAATTTTGGAATCACGCTTCTAGCAGAAGCGTGCCACGCTGGACGGGCGTTGCCCTCAGAGTGGACAGTCCGAGCTACGGACGAGCACAAAATAATTTCGATGTGACGGAACTAGACGAGTGGACTATAGAAAGCATAGACGCGCTGAGAGACGATAAGGATTGAGCGTCAATCATGGTCATGAGGATTTAAGGGAGCTCTGTTATCATGTTCAATTTTCGACTCTTCATATTCACATAGATATACGAGTGCCTCACGAAATACACGCCCTCGTCCATGATATCCAAGACCTGATGCCTCTAGAATTCGCCTTATGAGTCGATCTCCCAACACTTCATCTCACGCCTCAAGCCTCCCAGTCCATGGGTTCCACCATCCACTCCCACTCATCCTTAACCTCCTCGCCACGTCCAGCACCCGCCCTCTCGCCATCCACCATTTGACTCTCGACCTGCTGCGCCGCGATCCCATAAGCCACCTCTAGCCCACCAAGCACCTGCGTGACAATCCACGACAGGTCATACATCTTAAGCGGCGGCGTCTCGTGCCCCTCGGCGGCGTCCTTCCACCGGTTCCGTAGTTCCTTGGCCTTCCATAGCGCCTGATATACGTCGCCGTGCCCTAGTGCGGCATGGACCTGGCACTCCTTGTCCTCGAGCGCTCTCAGCACGTTGTGGTGGTAGGCGTGTGCGTAGGCGCCGCCGCCGCCGCCGTGGTGGGCGCGCGAGACCGACACGCCAAAGATAAGCAGCACGAGTACGATGGCCTGCTCGATCCATGCGTAAAACTCATGAAAATCGACCTTGAAGTTGCGCTCGGCGTCAACTAACGTAAAACCGTAGTCCTCCGGGGCCATGGCCCGCTGGTATGAGCTGAGTAGATCGATAAACTTCCATCGAAGGCGCTGGCAGGCTTGCTCGAAGCGGTGGAACGCCTGAGCCGGAGGCAAGCGATTGCTGGGTACGGAGACAGAGTGAGCGGTGGCTGGAGCTGGAACTGGGCGTGGGGATGGCGAAGGCAATGGCGGAGGCAAGGATCTAGAGCGAGGATCAGATTGAGTTTGTGATCCCGCAAACTGGTGAGGCCTTCCAGAAGCCCACATCGAGCCCGACAGCCCGGATGGAGTTTTCGCCATGGCAGGTCTAGATTGGTGGCTCATCGAGGCTGGAAGATACGTTGTTTCTGTGCAAGCCCAGACGTTGTCGAAGTTGATACTGGTGCAAAATCGCGTTTTCAATCAGGAGGGAACGCGTCCGCTGACTTCATAGCGACAAGAAGTGGCTCTACCCCCAGTCATCAAGATACGCTGTCTCCCATAAAAAGTGAGTCGAGAACAAAGTAAAAGTATTACACAATTACCTGTTTCTAAGAACGACGAAGCAAGACCTTTCTCAGCATCCATCCACATTGAATGGATTTTAGGAGAGGCGCGCGCCACGGTCGCCCCGCGAGCGCTAAATAGCGCCTATCACATCCATCTTAAGCTGCTCAGGACGCTAGCGACGAGATCAACAACATTTGTACTGGTGCATTCATTACTCGACTTAATCGTAAAGAACCATTTTTCATTGAAAGCTTACGGGCATTTGTCGAAAGAAAGATCCATGTAAAAAGTAACAAGTGATGCATAATGGGGCAGTCCGTCTGACAGTTGTCATAGCGGTCTCGATAACAAAGGCCGAAACATTCGCGTCTCTTTGTGACGATACCAGTGCAGGTCGGCAAAGTGATAACCAAGGTGAGAATTGAATCTTCCACACTCATTTCAATGCCATATCAATATACAACTCCCCAACAATAATTGACCAACCGGCATCTCTGGCCGCTTCAAAACCCGCCCGCCTGAAACAGCAAATAGACCAACTCCTACACGACGCATATACAACTGCAGTGTCCCTTGTAACCTTCGAATTTCAGCCTTCTTATCCCCCCCGCAGGTCGATCATCACCGGCGGATTGTTGCCCGCGGTGAAAACTTTCTTGAAGAGGTGTTGCCCTCCTCCTACGAGTCCCCTCCCTTGATTTTCTTGGTCGCTTTAGCTGTGCCGATGTGGGTATTGTGCACCTGAACAACGCACGTTAGCTTGAATCGATTATACTACCTTGAGAACCAGTATCTTACCTTTGTAGCAAACCGCAGACTCGTCAACGTCTCCTTCAAGTGCGTCTCGAGAGGGGACACCATCACGAACATGAGCGTCTTGCTGTTCCCTCCCAGACTGTACTGCAGCAAGTGCGTCAGCTTGGAGTTGCGGTACGGCACATGCCCTGAACCCCGACCTAGGGCTTCAATGACATCGCCTAAGCAGCTCAAGCTCTTGTTGATGTTTTGTGTCTCCTTCATCCGGTCACCCTCGGCTTGAGAGTGCTTCAGTCGTTCTGATCCAGCCAGATCGACCAAGTTCAACGTGCCTTCGCAGCGTTCACCAGTTGCCGAGTTTTCGCCAACTAACTTAAGAACAAACACGCTGTGCGAGCGGGAAGAATGCTCGTTTGCCTTTGTGGCTGCGACGGATCGGTTGTTCTGTGCTTCTGCGAGCAAAGTTTCCACGCTGGCAGCGCTGTTGAGGCGTACAGATTTGCAATTCAAAATTGATGTCTGCTTGCGTGCCTCGTCGTGTCGGATCTCGAGCTTCTTCGACTTGCCCTCTGAGTGCCGATCATTGGGGGTCAAGAGGTCGTTGAGCTCCTCATTGTATACCTCAACGAAAGAGCCCTCCATTGTGTATTCCCAAGATTTCTCCTTGAGCTTTGTAATCGTTTCGTAGATCATGTGAGTAGCTCTGGGAATCATGCCATCATGCGAAGACATTGTAAAAGTCTTTCCAGAGCCTGTCTGGCCGTAGCAAAAGATGCACACGTTGTATCCATCAAGAGCACTCTGTACGAGTTGCGAGATCTCATCAAAGATCTCGTTATTCTGAGTTCCCGGAACGAAGACGCGATCGAATTCGAAGGGGTAGTTCTTCCGCATCACGTTGCCCAGACTGCTTTTCTCCTCGGGTCCAGCAAGCATGATCTCGGATGATGTCTTTTCGTCTGGAAATGACATCTTGGCCTCTTCACCCTCTGTCTGGTCGAGAACAGGCCGTACTCGACACATGACACGGATGTTGCCCTTGAGCTCTTGGTACTTGTTGAAAAGCACTCGTCGCTCTGTCTCTTCTTTTATAAGCTTCTGACGAGCTTCTTCTGCTGATAGAATGGCCTCCTGTAGTCTCGACTCCATGCTTGCGAAGGAATCCGACTGAGCCTGGCTGTCCGACTCAAGGAATTCGACATGAGATCGGAGAGAATTGATCTTGGCTTCGAGGGTTGTGTTGGAGGCGGCGAGTTCACCAATGTTTGTTTCTAGGCTCTCCTTGAGCGTCCTTTCCCTATCGAGATCTCCTCTCATTCCTTCGAGGAGGGATTTGAGCTCTTGAAGTTCGCGATCTTTTCGTTGCAAGGACAAGTCCAGATCTTGTTGTTCGTTGCCCATCCTCATGCGAAGCTCCTGAATCTCTCGATCCTTCTTCTGTCGTTCGTCTGCCAGCTCCTGCTGGTAATGCCGAGTCAAGGCTTCCATTCGCTGTTCGTGTTCTTTCGTCTCCTGCCCCTTCAGGTGATCTAATTCGCGGCTTAGTTCATCCACAGCCGTCCGGTGTTGTCGTGCCATGTCGGCGGTTGTTTCTTGGTGTTTTCTTTCGAGATCGTCTATCTGGCGTTTGCCTTCCCACTTCTGCGTTTCCATCTCATGTCTGATGTGTCGACATTCTTCTCGTGCAGCGTCGAGTTCGGAGTGGATGGAATTATTCCGTTGATCAAGCTTCTCTCTATCGGTTTCCAATTCCTTGACTACAAAGTTGATTAGACAATGGAGCAAAGGGAGCGGCGAGTCCGTGGCATACCTCGTTTCTTGGCCAGTTCAAGGGCATCGTCATGTCCTTTCTGCTGCTTAAGCGTGGTGCTCACCATTTCCTTGAGCTCCTTGAACTGCGATTCCATGTCGCCCACTCGGCCATCAACATCCCAAGCTGGATACAGAGTCAGATTGGATTCCTTATTCAAGAAAGCTTTGCAAGGGGAAGGGGTTTTTGCGGGCGACCGGGAGTCCTTCGCGGTAGACAACGAGAACGACTCTTCGAACTGGTGAAACTTTCGTTGCAACTGCTTCTTACTAGGCGTCTTAGGAGGGACTTTCTAAGCTTCCCCAGGCACCGTAACAGAAGCAGCTGTTAGTTTCTTCCTCGACTCTTTGTCTTTGCCTGGTCGCGTGTATGTAACATTTGACAGCTGCGAAGCAATCGAGGACGTTGAAGAAACGCGGGTAGAAGGCCGGGAGATCGCTTGATTCCCAGATATCAGGGAGCTGTCATCGTCCAGGCTAAGGTTGTTGAATCTCGTAGACAGAGAACTTTCTCTGTAGTTCGACAACTTTGTAGCAGACTGAGCCGTTCTGATCTTGTTGTTCTGAAGGGGAGGTAAAGTTCGAACATTGTGACGCTGTTGAAAAGTAATAGTCATACCGTTTCCACCAGTGGCCGCTTCAGGCTGCTCGTCTTCTCGGTGGCCATGAACCGTGCGTGGTCGTGGGGCTTGACTCTTTGACCTGGCATGCCCTGGACGCCGGGAGGCATGCGGTCGATCGGAAGGGGGATATCGTCCGGGACCAACGCTCTTAGCGAAGCTACTCGAAGACGAGGTAGAGGTGTTTGACATTTGCCGAGATGATTGGAAGGATGACGGTTGTTTAAGCTAGAAGATGAGAAGTTAGTGACAGATCGAGAGACAATTCCAACGTCGTGTACAATGAGGAGTCCGCCATGTTTGGTCTTCGCTTCGAGCTTCCGGGCATCTTGGATGGTGCGATTCACGACGCATGTACGGCGGTTGTTGGCGTTATCCGTCTTAAAGTCGCAATCCAGTCGTAGGTCTCGGATACCTCCCACCAAGTCTCCCAGGTCTGCTCGGCAAGCGGATGACCTAGTTGATGTTGGTGTCGTGGCTCTGCGACGTAGACAACCTCGCCAAGCCCAGGGAACCACCCCGGAAGCCCCAATTGTACAGAAGCCATCCATCAGCTACCGGCCGGTAGAAGAACCAGGAGCATTCCGATAAACTATATAGTGGGGTAGGCTGCTATGGCGTTCGATCGGTAGAAGTCTTCGTAATGATGCAGAGCGAATTGTTGACAGCGGTAGGCCGAGAGTTGCGACGAAACAAGAGTCGATGCCACGACGACAAACCAAAACAAAGGAAAGAACTCGCTATACTCACTCCCGAGACGCTGCTGAGGCTCTGGCCTTTAACGTTCGATCGAACGGCCGCTGCGGCAGCCGCGACGGATGTTTTCGCTGGGTATTCGGCGGCGCGGTCTGCGAGCGGCTTGCGCTTGGCTTCGGACTGGGAAGCTGTGAATGTGAACAACAACGGTCAGTAGGCACGACGGGAACGGCGGCACGGGTCCAAGAAGAAAGTACCAGGCTGTGGGATCTCGCGCTTGAGGCCCTTCATCGCTGTCGCGGTGGGCATTGCGGATTGTTGATATCGAGCGTTGGCTTGCGAGTCGCTCCATTCCGTGAGACCTCCGCCTATTTGCGTCGACGACGGCGCCGGGAGACGACTAAACTTGGAGCCTCGAAATGACTGCATCAACATTGAAGGTCAGCTTCCGCGTCCGAGTCGGTGGGTACGTTGAGGTGGACGACGAACCTGATTCTCGGAGGTGTCCATGATAACGATGTTGCGCACGCGTAGCAGAGGAACAACAAGGATGGGAAGAATAAGGAGCAACGCTCCGCCTCGACGAGTTGCGCTGGATGAAGGCGTGGTGAATGACAGCGGCTGGAGAGGCACTCGACTGTCTCTCTGACACGGACGGGACTATTATTCTTGGGTTGGATGGATACGGAGCCAGATTGGTCTAGCCCCGGGCATGGACGTGCGGTAGATTGGCGATGTGAGGCGTTGTTTACTTGGCGTAGCCCAGTGGCTGAGGGCTAGTTGCTGGGGCAACTCAGATTGGCCTGTGCGTAGCGGGGCGACTCTAACAGGCTGGGGCGCGCTGAGTCAGCCATCTGCCAGCTGTCCATCTACGTGGGGGCCGTCAAGGCGTTCACATGTCATGGACATCTACAGAATGACGTCCTTCGAAAATCACGACGCCGCCATTTCTTCTTTCTTCAAGACGACCTCTGTCGTATAGGTCTCATATTGGGTCACCGCTCGTCGCATTACACTCCTTCGCCCCTTGGCGTTGCTCCAGAACCTTTCGGCGCCTTCGATGTCCCGGTGCTTTCTGCTCGTCCTGCTCCCTCAGCTCGTCGCAAACCTCTGAACAAAGGTCGCTTGTCTGCACACGACGCCACCAAAATGGAGAAATATAGCCAGTTCCGCGACAGAGGTGAGCTCGATATCTTACTCCCAGCTACCTAAACTGTACTGATGTTTCTCTTCCGATAGCCACGGGTATTGCGCCCTTCCTCACCGTCTCGACGCCTCTCTCCGCCGTTTCCACGCTCACCCACGGCCTCATCTTCCTATTCCGACTGCCCGTCTTCCTCACCTACATCATCGGCTATTTCCTCTTCTTCCACTATCTGCCACTGCCGGTCGTCTTTCGTAAGATAGCTCTATGGGGCATGATGGCCATTCCGGGTATCTGGTGGGTTGACCTCCAGCTCGATGGTGTGAAGCGCGGGACTCTGGCCGACCAACCCCGCGAACGCTTTCCGCATGATGGGTCCATCATTGCCGCCAACTTCACGAGCCCGATTGATGCCATTTATCTGGCTGCCATCTTCGACCCCATCTTCACCATATCATATCCCGATACGCCGATGGTCCAGCGCATCGGGTTACTGCGCGCTGTCATGATGGCCCTTGCGCCTGTGCGCACTGCGCCCCCGAGAAACGCAAAGCTGGTCGATGTCAACGACCTGTTGAAGCAGTATCCCGACCGGGTCATTGCCATTTTCCCTGAATGCGGTACCACGAACGGGAAAGCTATAATGCCTTTTAGCCCGAGCGTACTCCAGTGCCCACCGGACGTCCACATCTTCCCAGTGAGCATCCGATACACGCCGTCAGACGTAACAACGCCTGTGCCCGGACGATGGATTAAATTCCTTTGGAACTTGCTATCCCGGCCGACCACTTGCATTCGCGTCCGCATTGCCGAAGGACAAGTGAATACGGCCGCCGCGAAAACCAACGGTGTTTCAACATCTTCCGCCCCTCCCGACCTGAGATACAGGAATGGCAGCGGCGCCGCCGTCTCCGGAGAAGGGCAAAGGGTGCTCGATCGGATAGGCGAGGCGCTGGCAAGGCTCAGCCGGGTCAAGCGGGTAGGGCTCACGATGAAGGATAAGGACAACTTCGTGAATGCTTTGAAGGGGAAGAAACTGTGAAGCGTAAAGCTAAGCCGGCTTTAAGGGGGAAAATGGGTTGGGTATGGCGTAAACTGTGCTCAAGTGGTATTGGCCTTCTCGTCAGAGCCGGATATGCATTGTTAGGAGCACTGGGTTTCTCTTTCTGCAAAGTTCTGCGGTTACGGTCACAAATGGTTCAGGGTGTCGGGTTTGGTCGGTGTGCGTCGTTTTCCCCTTGTTTTCCCCTAAGTTTGTCCAGATACCAGTCCTTGCTCCGTCTTCGTCGAGTGTACTTCATTAGAATTTACAGCCCGCAGCTCTGCTTATTGCCAAAATTGTAGACGACCGCGACTTTTAGGTTGAAACTCCGAGAGCTCTATTGACATCGCATTTTCCGATCCAACCTAAAACACTAGAAATATTTACATGCACATAATCCCCAAGCCCAGTTCTCATATTATCTCTTAGATCGGGCCATCGGTCACACATCCGGAGCTAGCATCGCTGACGAGGGCTGCGTACTTCTTCAGCGTGCCCTTGGTGTACCGCGGTGCGGGTGCCTTCCAGGCCTTCCTTCTACGGCTCATCTCCTCGTCTGAGATCATGAGATCGATTCCTCGCTTCGCGGCATCAATGATGATAGTGTCGCCATCCTCAACAAGGGCGATCGGACCGCCGTCTAAGGCCTCGGGAACGATGTGGCCGATGATGAAGCCGTGAGAGCCGCCAGAAAAGCGACCGTCAGTCAGAAGAGCGACATCCTTGCCAAGGCCGGCGCCCATGATGGCTGACGAGGGCTTAAGCATCTCGGGCATTCCGGGTCCGCCCTTGGGGCCGTCGTAGCGGATGATGACCACAGTCTTCTCGCCCTGCTTGATTTCACCAGCTCGAGGCTGGTGATGAAGTCGTTCTCGGCGTTGAAGACGCGTGCCTTGCCCTCAAATCGCAATCCTTCCTTGCCAGTGATCTTGCCAACAGCGCCACCGGGCGCTAGAGATCCACGTAGGATCTGGATATGACCGGAAGCCTTGATGGGGTTGCTAAGAGGCCGGATGATGGTCTGGTCAGACGGGAAGTCGGGCATATCCTTTACGTTCTCCTTGATGGTCTTTCCGGTAACAGTCATACCAGATCCATCGATAATTCCCTCCTTGATGAGGAACTTGTGGAGTGCAGGCGTTCCACCAATCTTAAATAGGTCGGCCATGACCCATTTACCAGAGGGCTTAAGGTCGGCGAGGAAAGGAGTGCGATCGGAGACCTTCTGGAAGTCTTCAATATCGAGCTTGATGCCAACGGAGTCGGCGATAGCGATCAGATGCAGGACGGCGTTGGTGCTGCCACCGAGAATGTTGACGACAATCATGGCATCCTCGAAGGCCTTGCGAGTCATGATATCGCGAGGCCTGAGGTCCTCCTTGAGGAGGTTCCTAATTGCAGGTCCGACAGATTCACACTCGGCGATCTTGCTGGGGTGTGTGGCAGGGTTGCTGCTGCTGCCAGGGAGCGTCATGCCAAGAGTCTCAATGGCGCTGGCCATCGTGTTGGCAGTGTACATGCCGCCACAGGCACCGCCACCGGGGCAAGCATTGCGGATGATGTCGAATCGCTGCTCTTCGGTAATCTCGCCCGTTATGTATTGGCCGTAGGATTGGAACGCAGATATAATGTCAATAGACTCGCCAGACTTGGAGCAGCCGGGCTGGATACTGCCACCATAGACCATGATGCTAGGCCTATTGACTCGTCCCATAGCCATAGCAACACCGGGCATGTTCTTGTCGCATCCCGGCAAGCTGATGTTGGCATCATACCATTGGCCGTTCATGACCGTCTCGATACTGTCCGCGATGATCTCTCTGCTCTGCAGGGAGTATCGCATACCCGTAGTCCCCATAGAGATACCATCGCTGACGCCAATGGTGTTGAAACGATAAGGAATCAGGCCAGCTTTAGCGACAGATGCCTTGACAACCTTGGACAAGTCCATCAGGTGCATGTTGCACGGGTTCCCTTCGTACCAGACGGACGAGATTCCGACCTGGGCCTTGTCCATGTCGGTTTCGCTAAGGCCTGTGGCGTAGAGCATAGCTTGCGAAGCGCCCTGGCTTTTCGGCTGGGTGATGTTCGCTGAGACCGTGTTCAGCTCTTTTTCGGCGGCACGCGCGACAGTCGTCGAGAGGAGGCGAGTCGAAGAGCTCGGTGTTGACGACCAGCGGCCGTGAGCAAAGCTCCTTGAGGGCGCCAGGGATGCCGGGCCCAGAGCTCCCAGAGCTCTGGACCGCAGATGGAGGGACCGAGACAGCATGATGTTGGTTACCGAAGCCAATTGCGGCACCCTGACAAATTATTCTCGCGGTTGAGGAAAGTTGAAGGAGTTTTCGGTGTGAGTCGAATGCTGACTTGGTGTTAAATAATCCAAGAGCGATGTCGGCTTGACGCCAAATTCTGAGCCCATGTCACAGGGAAGATCACAGGGAAGGAACTATGGTAGGGATCTAGCGAACCACCCCGCAAAAAGTTTCGCAATCAGCTCTCTCTCATTGGCTAGATAAAGCCACTGACTGCATCCATGGATGTCATTGCTTCTCATTTCAGGTACGCTGTGTGCTGTCTCTTCCACATTAGATCACCTCTTTCATCCTTCCGTCCTTCTATGAGATGGATATCGCGTAAGTCTTCAGTAAACATTGCTTATAAGTCTTACTGTTCGCACGAGAGATCTGTATATTTTACCCAATCATGCATCATACGGCCCCGGGCATCGTAACAGCTACACCAACTGCAGCCACACTCTCACAGCGACCTTCACAGCAACGTTTGAAGCAGCGCTTGCAGCTGCGACATAACCAATCAAAATGTTCTCTAACTACAGTGGTGCGGGAAGGTATTTAGCCCCATGCCTTCTGTAAGCTAGGCCGAGGCTGATTCTCTAAGTCCTGGCGCAAGCTCTCTAAGAAGTACTATTTCCTGTGTGATCAAACTTATCAACTTGTGCGAATAGCAAGACTCTTATGTACGATAAGTAGGTATACTTCACCTTGACCTCCCCAGAGTGACATATGATTGTTACATATCGTTTCGCGTAGTCTATAACAACATTATCGCTTGTTTCGTTGATATCGATGTCGCATTCTTACTGTAACCATGGCTTTGCGACTCGGCAACTGCGAGACGCTCATGTTTAGAGTACAGATAATTACTATGTCTCTAACAGTTCATCACCTTGGCTCTGTTGAATCAAGTATGCGCGAGGCAAGAATGCTCAAAGTTATTTGGCTAGGGAAAACGTCAAAGTCTGTGCAGGTCGTCTTGGTGACCTTACAGTACTTGAAAGCGGCGTCTTGAAACCCATTTCTCAATCTGTCTAGACTAAACACAAGCCTCCACTACTTAGGTTACATCCAATTCTCCCATGAAATCCATGGATCTTAGTGGGGGTTTCAATGTTCGGTTGGGATTGCTGCATTGTTGCGGGGTAAGACCAACCCAAGGAGATAACATCTTGCGTCGTGATGATGATATACTTGGCAGCAGCTGATACTCCAAGAAACGCATCACCACGATGACATAACCCGCTACTAAGTATTCAACCCAAAGGAAACTCTGTTTGTGACATAAAGCCGGCCAGTAGTGCACTTAGTATAACCCGAGCTTGATAAGGTAACTGATACGGCAAGCATCGCCCGAGCCTTAGCTCGGGATCATTTGGGAACCGCTGGAACTCTGCAGTTCATATATTTACCATTTCATAATGTCTCAAAACGGTTTACTACGGCTGAAGTTACCTAGCCTATACAGCAGAATTTTGTCACGTATGACAGTAAGCAAGTTTGCAATAGGCTTTCTTTCTCAAGGTAGTTGACCATCGAAATAGTCTCACCGAGGCCAGGCCTACCAACATTCGAGGGCAATCTCTCGCCTCGCAGCGATCGAGACGTCAGTCACAGGTGCTCCCAAATTTAGAAATGCCTTGGTTCATTCTTGTTTCAACTCGAGGGCGGCCTCGAGCCTATTCTCCATCGGAAGAGGATCACTGAGTCGCGCTCAATCTTCTAGCGCAGTGTTACATCGCACCCTGAAGAGCGCACCACCGCAGATGGTATCAGCAAACGGGAAACAGATATCCTTCTCTGACGGCCATACAATTTTAGACTCAACCTGCGGTGCAGGAGTAGCATGTCTGGGCTATAACAATGAGCGAGTCAAGCAGGCCATGGTTGAGCAGATGGACAAGTTCTCCTACTGCAACTCCATGTTTTTTGGTCATCCAGTTGGAGAACAACTTGCTATAGAACTGATAAATGGCACAGGCGGTGTCATGTCGAAAGCCTATATCGTGTCTTCTGGTAAGAATCATGGAAACTGAGCTTTATCTGACACGTACTGTTCATCATGGCTGACCTATAGTATAGGCTCTGAAGCAATGGACGCGGCCATGAAGATGGCTCGTCAGTACTTTGTATAAGTAAGCCCCGCACAACCGAAGCGAGTCAACTTCATTGCTCGAGAGGGTTCCTACCATGGCACGACGCTGGGCTCGCTGTCGATGAGTGGACATGTTGCTCGACGAAGTCTCTTCGAGAACATGCTTCTCCCAAATATTGCTCGCGTGTCGGCTTGCAACGCATATCGAGGAATGAGCGAGGGCCAGACTGTCCAAGAGTACGTCAAGCAGCTAGCCAACGAGCTAGACCGTAAGTTCCAGGAACTTGGGCCTGAGACGGTTTGTGCATTTGTTGCAGAGCCTGTTGTTGGAGCGGTACGTTTCGAGCTGCCACTTCTCAGATTTCTGCCACTTCTCAAATATCTGCCACTTCTCAGATATCGAGCTTGACCTCGCTTACACATGTAGCGCAGACCCTCGGATGTGTCCCAGCAGTGGCGGGTTACTTCGAATCCATGAAGAAAGTCTGCGACAAGTATGGAGCTCTTCTTATCCTTGACGGTCTGCACTTCCCCCTTTTGTTATCTCCGATTACCAGAAGAAAGATTTGCTAATACCCAGACAGAAGTCATGTCTGGAATGGGCCGTTGCGGAACACTACATGCTTGGGAACAAGAAGGCGTGACTCCAGATATCCAAACCATCGCAAAAGGACTAGGAGGCGGTTTTGTCCCAGTTGCTGCCCTCCTGATTAATCATCGCGTTGCTGATGCTCTAGAGGCTGGAAGCGGGTGTGTTTTTCCTTTTCATCATAGCTATGGCATTACAGCACTGACGTACCGCTTCTAGATCCTTTTCACATGGGCACACCTACCAAGGGCATCCTTTGGTGTGTGCTGCGGCATTGGAAGTGCAGCGCATTATTCGAGAGGACAACCTTGTGGCTAATGTTCGTAAGATGGGTGTTCAACTCGAGAAGCTCTTGCACGGGTACCTCGATGAGCATCCTAATGTCGGCAATATTAGGGGGAAAGGTCTTTTCTGGGGAGTAAGTGAAACTGACTGTTCTCTTGATACTCCATTGCTTACTGGTCCTAAAGATTGAGTTTGTGAACAACAAGGCAACCAAGGAACCCTTCCCAAGGTCGGCGAATATTGCCAACACCGTACATCTCACAGCCTTCAGAGACTTCGGTATCAGTCTATACCCAGGCAACGGTACTAAGGACGGGATTACAGGCGACCATGTTCTTCTTGCACCCGCATACACTAGTACAAGTGATGAATTCCGAGAGATTGCTATCAAGGTGAAAGCTGCGGTGTACCAAGCTTTCGATGAAGAGCTAGCTAGATTTTCGGATCGTTGAATTCCACGCACATTTGCCCCAAAGGAAAAGTTTGCGGAATACCCCAGTCGATGTAGCAAACGTTCTCAACATAACCATCCTTAGAGAAGAAAACACCGAAACAGGGCCTGCTCTCCCTCAAAAATCATTTGAGTTCCAGTGCGCACCTAGAACGCCTTGTGCCACCTTGAACTCATTTCGCGTGAAATCCGGCTCATCGTACGTCAGATTGATACCCGTATCTCTTCGTAAGCTCCTCGCTAAGGCATCCACTTTATCCCACGGGTATTCCATGTCCATCCACTCGAGTATTGAGCTTTCGTCTGATGGTCTGAAGACCACAAAAGACAAATGAATCGTTTCAAGTGGAAAGCCCAAGCTGGCCGCATCGGAAATTCCAACCACAAGTCCTTCGTTGAAATCGGTAGGGGCGTATTCCTGCTCTTGCTCGAAGTGGGTTCGATCGATGCATGAGAGCACAATTTTCTTCAGACGCGGCCCAAGTAGCTTGTGTGCGTCACTTGGGATTGGGTATGAGGACGAAACCGAAACGACTAGCTCCTCAAGATTCGCAAACTCTGCAGCGTTGAAGGAGCCCACCGTAGTCGGGTGCATGAAGCTGAGGTCGGCAAACTGGAGTGTGGCCTTGTGTGAAGCGATAGCAGGCAACAGGGCATTAATAGTCGATAGAGAAAGAGTTGATGCGGTCCTAAACATGCTTGGGAACTCGAAACGCTCCAGCTTAGCTGGCCATTCGAGTAAGTAGCGGAGAACTTCGTCACAAAAACCGGGTCCTGAGAGTTTCAAGGTAGTGAATGTTCCCAGGCCAGCGAGGTCCTAAAAATTGCTTGTTAGCCTGTCTATTAATCATTAAATTGCATCACAAGGGCACAAATCAAATGAGGACATAAAATGGTAAGATAGAAGTGGGAGAAATTACCGTGAAACTCTTCCACCTTGGTGGACTCGAGGGCATTTCGTGACACTGGAGTTGCAGTACCCTCAGACTAGTAGCGGAAGTCTGGGCCAGAATTCGGACCATAGAAACAAAATCATCCCATAACCAGCCCTTGTCAAACACGTACTCCAGATGACGCGTATTGCGCATCGCCATACGATAAGCATCTCTCGCCAAGTCATTCCATCTTCTGTAAAGCACAAAATGGAGGTGTCTAACATGGACCAGAAGGCTGGCATACTGAAAGGCAATGTACAAACACCGATCGATAGTTCCACTTGAGAACTTGCCAAGTCTTACTGTAAGCCTTTCGCAGTGCAGTCGGAGGCCAGGGTTGCCATGAAAAGAACGAAGAAGCTTCTCGTTCCTTGTACAGTCGGATTCCGTATCTGAAACCTTGACATGAGAGTATAGTTGGCAGGTACTGATGCGATTAAAGCGACGACAGACCAGGGCTATAGCTGCCAAGTTTGTGAATTTCGGCGTCCTGCTTGTTACAGAGGGCTCTGCTAGACTCAATATCTCCTCGAGCAGCTCATCTGGTAGTTTAAGAATGAAGGGTGTTCCGGACTGGGGATAGCCCGAGGGCGTTGGGTTTTTGCGCTTGATTATGGTGAGATTGCCGTTGGCATCAGCACCCAGGCAATGACCGAGGTCTTGTGTGTTCATGGCCGTAAACGTTCGCGTGGTGATGATGATGATGAAGAAGAAAGGGTTCAAGTTGCGTGAGCAACACCGGGAGAATCGAGATGCAATCAACCTGTGGGCGTATGAGTTACAGCTGGCAGCTGCCTGGCCTGGGCAGGTGTGAAGAAGGAGATAGAACGGGGGCCAGAGAAAGACTAACGTAAAGTCAACAGCTGGAACAGCTGGCCACCAAAGGTCAAATTAACACCAGCAGCACCAAAGCTGCAAGAGCCCAACTTAACTTAAATAGGTGGCAATGTTCATGTCATGGATAACTTATCACACTCTCTTGTTTCGAGGGTCTCTCCTGCTCGTACTGCCGCGCCTTGAGATTCATATGTGGTAAAACGCATCTGGGTGCAAGGGTACGGCCCTCGACAGCTGCGTATTGAGGTCAGCTACGAAGCTCTTGGTAAAGTTTCCAAACACCTAGATCTATTGATTTGACAGCGACGAGATTTGGGCGAGCGGCTTGGCCTCTGCGAGGTAACCCTGCAACCGCCACAACAATTGATGCAGCTGGATATTGCTGTCGGACCTCCACTGCCTCAACACCAAGATGTCGCTCTCCCGAAACACCTCCGCCGAGTCTTGTAGCCTCTGCACCTCCTCCTCTCCCAAAAGCCAGTGCAAGTTGTGAACAGCCATCTTCGCACCGAACTTTGCGCCTTCCACGTCGAATGTAGCGTATTGACTCGAGCTCCCTTCCGTCTCTTTTGGCATCCAAAGTACACATCCCCTCAACCTCACGTCCTTGATCACATTCCAGTCTATACAGGGCTCGATGAACTTGTAATAGGGGCCAGGACTTCGGTTGCCACGGTGAATGAGTGCGTCGACGGCCTTGCGACGCAGCATTTTCAGCACCACGTCACCCATTCCCGCCCTCCAGACGGTAGTCGTTTTTGGGGGTAGATTTGACATGCCATTACGAATCGCAAGCAGTTTCCCTTGCAGTTTGCGTTTCTCATTGAGCACATCGATAACGGCTTTGCGGCCGAGGACGTAGCTGGTAAGGGGCGCTCTCCGCGGCCTAGCCACTTCGGACGCAGGCTCGGTTGTCGTCCTTCCGGCTGGGACAGATGCTGTCGTGGAGTCTTTGTTATCTGACAGTTTTGCCGCAAACTCGCTTGATGTAAGAGCGTTGTCTGTTGATTCAGCGTCGCCTGTAGAGTCGAGGGGCTGATCTGTGACCTCGTCCCAGCTGGGAATATCGGTTTCGCCGTTGGCTTTAGTCAAATTGATTTTATTTTCGTCAACTTTGGCGAACGGGCGCCCCTCGATGTGTTTAGGGATAACCTGGTCGGTCGCAAGTGGCCCCGGCGCCCACCACGGTTGCTTCTGCTCGGGATCCGGGTGGTGCACGACTTCAAAGTCCTGGAGGAAGAATCTCGGTAGGTCTACACCTGTGATGGGACACCGCCGTATGGGGGCGATAAGTGCCAAAGCTACACGCCCAGTCAGCACTCTGCTATTGCGCCTCGACTGGTCGCCTACCATATGGGTTGTTGGTTAACTTCCTCCTGAACCTCCCCGTTGGTCTCGACGGTTCGTTCTTCTTCTGCCGCCGCCTAGCCTTCATCCATGCCGGGTCCATCAGAGGCGAGATGGGGAGTGCTCTGGCGGCTGTGAAGACCCTTTTCGCCTCGGGGTCGATCCTAATGGGGTTGCCATCTGCGTCGTGGCCGAGTGCGGACTCGACTTGCTTGACGAGTGCCTCTTTGGTGAGGGTAGATTTATCGTGGGTCATCCATCGTTGGGAAGCGACTCCGAGGCCCGTGACTCGAAGGCTACCGTTGCAAATCGCCGTACATCGTTTCATTGCCTGTCGAGCGCTTGTCGCCAATTCATCGTTTGCTGGTCGGGCGTACTTTGTTGGAGAAGGAAAACCGATCTACGCGCTCGGGGAATTTTAGCGGAGACGCGCCGAGCTCCGAGGCAAAGATCCCCCACTCCGTTCCGTCGCATCAAAGCTTCCTCCGTCACCTCGCATCCCGAACGACGCAAAGATGCTTCTACGACCACGGATACTACCATCTCTGCGGGCGCTATCGCGGCAGCATGTGAGGGCATTCGGCTTCGCGTCCCAGTTTGGGTCAACGCCACCAACAAATAATATCCCCATGCCGTACATCGAGGAGTCGTCGGTGAGCTGCCTGGTTCTCCTCTAGCTATTCCAATGCTAACATCTCTAGGCCGCTGGCAGGAAAACATGTTCGAGCGCCTCTAATACCGAGCAGCATCCGCGATGCTAATTGAAAACAGGGGATATCTTTTCCAAGCTTCTGCAGGTAGGTGGTATTGAGGGCCGCAAAGGACACACAACATCGGGCGACTGAGCCTATGCTGACCAAGTTAGGAACGGATCATCTGCCTCAACGGTGAGATCAACGACTACATGTCCGCTTCAATAGTGTCGCAACTTCTGTGGCTTGAGTCCGATACCCCCGACAAACCCATCACGATGTATATCAACTCTCCGGGTGGCTCCGTCACATCAGGTGCGCTTTCTCGCTCGGTTCCTACTAGCTAAGCTCACGATCTTTCAGGAATGGCCATTTACGATACCATGACTTATATCAAATCGCCCGTCTCAACAATTTGCCTTGGCGGAGCAGCTTCAATGGCTGCGATCCTCCTCGCGGGAGGCGAAGCTGGGAAGCGATTCGCCCTCCCTCACAGCTCCATCATGATCCACCAACCGCTGGGAGGAACGAAGGGGCAGGCTTCAGATATCCTCATCTATGCGAATCAAATCCAGCGGATACGGGAACAGTCCAATCAGATCATGCAGTATCACCTAAACAAAGCCAAGGGCCACGAGAAGTACAACTTGGAGGAAATCAACGACCTCATGGAGCGAGACAAATACCTGAGCCCTGCCGATGCTTTGGAACTGGGGGTTATTGACGAGATATTGACCAAGCGGACCGACCCAGAGAGTGAGAAGAAAAACGAGGGGGAGGCTGAGACTGTCAAGTCGTCCTGAGAAGCTAATGCTGATACAAGCTATATATTAGTCTACCGGGAGATTCAGGGTATGTGATCTTACTTGAAGTAATTTCTTGTATGAGGAAACTGAGGTGATTTTGTACGATTAGAGTATCTCAATAGACGGCTAAAGGGAAACGATGGCTGTTAGACAGCGACTATCAGTATCCACAAACGAGTTCTACTGCCATCAGTGCCAGCTGGACAGTCCTTGCTTCAATTCTATTCAAGGAGCCAGTGATACCAATAATAGGAAGTACATGGTTCTGCGAAAATATGTAGACCGCTCATACGCCTGTCTCTTTCATTTTGCTATCACATTGCATTGGCTTGCCTAAATTGGTTGCGCCATGTGTGAAGTCATACTACTAGGAGTACTGAATGAGCTAACCCCCCATTTGCTTTACCTGTTATAACTCGACGATTTCAGGAATCACCTTGATAACGCAGTGACCCTATTCTCTCATTGCGTCACGAAAGACGAGAATGGCCCAGCACGTCAGCAACCTTGGGAACCATTTGGATTATTTTAGGGGCATGTACAGTGGGTCACGGGATTTCCTATGCGCCTTCACAGCTGCAACCACTCAATCCTTAAGGAAAGGTGTCTCACTCAAGAACCATATAATCCGCCGAGATTTCACACGAGCAAGCCAACAGAGCGCGCGGCGTAGCAGCACCAATCGCGGAAGAAGCCTAGCAACATAAGTTGAAGCCCAGCAATCACACCCATGCCATGGAAAAAAATCCCGAAGTCGTCCAGCCGGAGAACTGGCTCCGCCCCGGCGCCGTCGCTCGCTCGGTGCCGGCCATCCTCATTCACGACGGCGGCGGCACGACCTTTGCCTACCACTGTCTCGATCCCCTGAACCGCCTTGTCTATGGTATTCACAACCCGCACTTTCACGATGGGGGCACCTTTGAGGGCGGCATCCGTGAGATGGGCGCCTTGTACTCTGGGTTCATCAGGGAGCTCGTCGCAGGCCCGGACTTCCCCGCGCGGCGGAACGCTGAAGGAGGCGTTGATATTATCCTCGGCGGATGGAGTCTCGGTGGCATGTTGAGCCTGGAGGTTGCCAACCAGCTGGCGGACGATACTGCCGTGAAGGTCATTGGGATCCTCATGATCGACAGCGTCTATCCCATCAGGCCCTCCGAGCCCGTCGTCACAGCCCCGGCAGATACCTCGGAGGACGGCAAGACCAAGAACCAGATTCTCTCGCAGCGGACTATGTTTGAAGCGCGGCGGATGATCCAGACGTGGGAACTACCAGTGTGGGACGCCAGACCGCGGACAGTTCTGTTGCGCGCGACGCAGCCGGTGCCGACCAAGGCTGAGGGCGTCAACGTCGTGGATGTTTATCGCGAGAATAAGAGGCTGGGCTGGGACCAGTACGACAAGGACATGTTCGCCGAGGTGGTCGATGTTGAGGGCCATCACTTTAATCTGTTTCCGTTGGCAAATATTAAGCCCATCACGGCTTCGATAAAGAGGGCGTTGGATGGGTTGGAGATGGCGGCCGAGTATTGAAAGGAACACAGAGGCTTGGTCGTTTGAGGTTTTTGTTGATATGCATGGAATTCGACATAGATTCGGATGATTTGGGAAGACGGACATCTAGGCTCAGTGAGAAGTGAGGCTCGGTTGGGCCCTGGTGATGCCACCGACGGTCGTCACGAAGTACACGCCTTTAGACTTACTAGATGATTTGACATAGACTGTTTTTGCTTAGACTTTCATTCTTACAGTATTAGGGATACCTGTCCTGCCAAAGGATCTTAGCTGCGATTCGGATCTTGACAACGTCGTCCACATGTCTTCAACTCGAAACACCACCCATAGTGGCCAGAAAGAAGTGCGCAGAGAAACCCCCTGGCGGGATTCCAGCGCAGCCCTTTTCGGAGATTTCTTTGACAACTAAGAAAACGTCGTCAGGGGAACTGCGACCTATGACGAAGGTATAACAAATATTTGCGCTGGTTAACGCGCCCCTAGGGATGGTGGTATTGAGTTTATGCAGCATCCACACCCTCTCACTGGGTCTCGCTACGGCACACCACGTCGCGGTACGGGTTGCAGGCTGCATAAGTGTGCATCGCGGCCTGGGGTTTTACGAGATCTCGAGGTAACATTTAGTGTAGCCTATGAACGGAAAGGGCACTTGAATGTCTGCGAGAGACTCGAACAAGCTTGTCAAATTACCGAGTCAAACCGGGTGACATTCGGCGAAGGGATAAATGTGGAGGAAGGGATTGGATATGATCATGAGGCACTTATGGGAGCAAACTAGATTCCATCTGGCAATCCTGACATCCATGGGATGGTTTGCGGTTGGTAGTACGGATACCTGAGCATTACGAATACGTCGAGGTTATGTGGTTACACTGATGGACTCGATGGGGCTACTTACTGGACATGTAACGTCGAGAATTATGGCCTCAAGCGTTGATGAGGGTTGTCGCAATTACAATTCCAGTTCCAAGTTCAAGATCTACTTCTCGTTCTCTCTGTCAAAGCTTTAGGTCAACTGGGATAATCTCGCCTCTGCGATCTGTGCCCAATCTGGTCGGTAGTTCCGGGCCTTGCTCCATCCTAGATCGTCATCAGCCCACATGCCAGGAAGTCTTTGCACGTCCCCTCTCGGCATCACGGTCAGTTCGGTCAATGCGACGGCCCTCGGCGAGCAACTTTGCGGTTCTTTCTTCAAGAATACCTTAGTGAAACGAGTGCTCTTTCCGAAACTGTGCATTCGTACTGGAATTACCTACCTAGTGAGGATCGACGGCGCATCCAACACCGTTGTCAGAGCCGTTCCCTTTCATGTGCGTGTGCCAAGTGAGCCTCGGCGTGGCGCATAGCGGGCGGCAGAAAGAGGCAGAGGCTAGGCCCAGTTGATCGAGTGTCGTCAGAAACGAGCAGCTTCCTCATGCATCGCGTCGGCCTGGGGGGCTTGGGGCTTGTTTGATGCGGGCCCTTGGCTGGCTTGGCTTTGGCTGGGCAGCAGGCGTTGAGAAGGCTTGAGGTTGACGAGAGGCTGGTTGGCTGGCAGGTTCTGCGGCAACGGGGGGCCCGGCGCGGGGGAGATTAACGCCATCGACGACGCTAAGGTAGTTACCCCGGACGGAGCGAACGGAACTCGGACTGGAGTGGTTTGGTTGCTGGGGTTGGTTTGGATCTTTTGGTAGTGGTGGGTTCCTTTTGGTTCGTTGGTTTGGTGTTGGTGACGGTGGTGTTGTTATTCCGGTGGGTGTGTGTGGGTGTGAGTGTGTGGTGTGTGTGTCATCATGGGCGGGCGATATTGATGGAGGCCCTCCGATGGAACCTCGATGGCACACTAACCACCGAGATTTTCCAGTTTCCCTCCCTCCACGAGCCTCAACCGGCCAAACGCCCGACATCAAGACTCATTTGCCTCCTCGTTCCTGCGTCTCCTGGCGTCCGTCGATGGCGAGCCCTATTTCGCTTCAACCTCTACCGCTTCAGCTGGCCTCAGCCTCTGGTAGCGCGAGAGACTCTCCACGCCGTTCGGTCAAGAGTTCTCGAAGCTATTCCCATTCCTGGCGGCTCTTGAACTCTTCCAGAACGGACCCCCGTCCCCAATCGGTCCTCGGACCACTCTCCACGGATCCTGGCTCCGAAGGATCGACTGCCCTGCGGTTCGGCATGTGACCTGGGATATGGGGTGGAGGAGACCTCCAAACCTCGTAATAATATGGGGAAAACTTGGGGACGTGCTCCGAGGCTTGTTCATCTGCTCCCTGCTTTGCTTGGCTTTGCGAGGGAAGCAATTGGAGCTCGGTGTTGAACCCCGGATTCTGCTCCCACGGTCACGATATCGCTAGAACATGCCATCGGCGGGGTTGAAAGGCGCTTCAAGGTCTGCCGGCCCATCTTGCTCTTCTCGCTCCGCTTTACCGGGGAGCTCCGAGCTCGAGATGATGCTCAGATCGTGATGCCGCGAGCTTGCGAGAGCGAGACAAGTCGTCCTGCTCATACAACTCCCAACCCAACAACCCAATCCCCAATTCCTTTCTCACACACACACTCCCGCTCCTTCGGTCCATGGCCGAAATTACATGAATTCTTCTATTACATTGCCAACATCTTCACATGTTGTCATCTCCAACCGGCACCATCATCCAACCCTCGCTGCCCATCCCCCCCGTCTCAACCCCCGGACGATATTGGAGGACTGCGTCGATCGACTCGGCCGTGTGGTGCCAAAGAGGAAGTTGCCCCCGCGTACCTTGAATCGAGATGGGCCAGGAAAAGTCTTGCGAGCCCTGCCTGCTTCTTGCTACAGTGCTGTAAGAAGTACGGCATCTATATACAAGCGCCAGACCATTTGCCCCCCTAGCCACCAATGTCTGGGGTGGTGGCTGGGTCCCGCGCCTCCTCCTCCTCCTCCTCCACTTACACGCTCACACGAACCAGCACCCAGCACTCAGCATCCATCCCATCACCAGCAAACCAGTAACACTACCACCGCCGCCACAAGCGGTTTGGCGAGGACCTGGCCTGGCTTGACCTTTGGGCCCCAGCAACGGTCCTTTCGGCCCTGTTCTCCTCATTCGTTCGGCCCCTCCCCCTTACCCCCCGGCTCGACCCAGTTCCCCTCATGCAAGGCCCGGGTCGTCGCCTTGGATCGGAGGCCGGGGAATGCCCACTCACACCTCCACAACCAACACACACACCACGCCCAAGAGAGCAAGAGACACACAATTCGGTGCCGCAGACGAGCTGTAGCCTGGCAACCTGGGTCTTGGGAGGCAGAGCAAGGCATGGCCGAGCTGATCAGGTCCGCTCTGTGTCATCGTGGCAGCTCGACCCCGTTCGGCCAACCCCAAGCTACATAAAGGCCGCCCTCCATCCGTCCAAGTATCGTGTTCTTCACTCCATCCTCTCCATCCACTCGCTCGACTGTACAATCTCACTCGTTGTCTGTACGATACTAGAACTCACACACCCAAAGCATCCTCAACCCTCCAGACCTTCAAGATGAAGTACTCCATCCTCGCCGTTGCCTTTGCCGCCCTTGCGAGCGCCCAGACCCTGGCCGATATCCCCAAGTGTGCTATTCCTTGCCTGGATGATGCCGTCAAGAGCGAGTCCAGCTGCTCGACCACCGACGTTCCCTGCATCTGCAAGAGCTTCGATGCCATCCGTGGTGCCGCCACCAGCTGCATTGTCGACAAGTGCGGTGCTGATGTTGCCCTGAGTATGTTTCCTCGAGCTCGACGTTCCATCAGAATGCCTTGACTAACATAGAGGCTCTTAGACACCGTCCTCCCCGCCTCCGAGGCTCTGTGCTCCGGTGCTGGTGCTAGCAGTGGTGCGTCCTCCGCCGCTGCTTCATCCTCCTCCGCTGCCGCCTCCTCCTCCTCCGCTGCCGAGTCTTCCTCTGCCGCTGCTTCTACTTCGGCTGCCGCGTCTTCCTCCTCCGCTGCCGAGTCTTCCTCTGCCGCTGCCTCCTCCTCCTCCGCTGAGCAGGTCGCCACCTCCACCGTCGCCGCCACCACCGCCGTCGCGACCACCACTGATTCTGAAGGCTCCAGCACCGTCCTCTCCACCGTCATCAGCTCCGCTACCGTCATCACCACCGGAACTGAGGCTGCCTCCGCCACTGGCACCGCCGCTGCCTCGTCCTCCGCCGTCACTGCCGGTGCTGCTGCCGTTGGCTCCGTTGGCGGTTTCGCCATGCTCCTTCTCGGTGCTCTTGCTCTGTAAAGAGTCCTTGACGTAATCCTTCCCCGAAAAGGGAAAAACGACGAGTTATGGTATTGAGTGTGCTAGGGTATGATAAAGCTAGCTATGGTTCATGAGGATGTTTGCTCCGTGTATGTTGTTGGGTTCGATTGATATCCTTTTATGGGATGTGTAATTACAAGACATACAACCAGGATTCAAACTGGGTAATATTAATTGACCTCGGTATATATCAAACTTGATCCTTCCGTGCTACTTGCAAACAGTCGTCTCCTTTACATGATGTTAAATTATTCTAGACAAGCTGTGAGCTTGATATTATTGCTCCGTGAACCAATTGCAATTTAACAGTTGTCTGTGAACAATTACGGTGAATTCTTCGGGCTCCATGTCTCACCACCATCTCACCACATCCCCGCAGAACTCAATGCGCCGTAAGCTGCGCCTACAGACATCCGTCCTTCACCTCGGCCGAGAAGGATTGTTTGACTTAGACAGTGAGAGTAGCATGACGCTAAGTGACGTAGCGTAGCTGCCAAAAGGACCCAAGCGCCATGCCTCGAGTTTCCCCACGTCCCGGCTTCTCCGAGCCAGTTTGTTGATCGACGACGGGAATAGTACTTGATCAACACTAGAAGCAAACTTGGGATGGATATCATCATATCAGAGCCCTTTCGCCGTTTGATTTCTGACAGGTTCTGGCGGTGAAAACTAGTGTCCGATAGTCTCGGCAAAGGACAGAGCGAAGATACTGTATCGGACTCTTTTCCCAAAATAGTAGGGCAAAGAGGATCGCGGTGCGGTCAGCTGGTGGCGCATAACTCGGTGGCCACCTTGTTGACTGGGGGGCTCGCACTCGGCGGCGGGAGAGGCGGCACGACTCTGATCTAACAAGTAAGCAGTCAATTGCACACAAAAGGCCCATTGCTGGTTCACTTTGTTTACAAGCAAGTTTGCGGCAGATGTAAATACGAACGCCATGGCTGAACATTTGGTCATTGAGTGCGTGAGGCGCTTCATTGGACTTGGCTGTGATCATTGATGTGAACATGATGACGATGGTGTTTAATCTCGTGTGCCAGGGTGTGTCTTGGCGACATCGGTCGATGTTCTCATGCATGATCATTCAGTCAGTCGTCGCTGTGGTGATTGTTCTAGATTCTGGTGTTCGTACGTAAGAGCGACTATGCGATGGTTGATAGACGTCACCAGCACTACTACGAACTACTGGGTTGTCTTACTTGAGGCATTGAAACTGTGAAGCCTAACTTAAGGCTATCAACTTTAGGGATATATTCCTTTCTCATTAACCAGCGTAGGATTTGTCAAGCGAAGTTTCGTTTCTAAATGTGTATCAGCATGTGTAGTGCGAGGACCTCGCACTCCGAACATGTGTTTCCCCACAGCCTTCCGTTCTAATAGTAACTCCAAGCATCCGTGAATCTATAAACAACCATGAAATCCTTTGCCTAGTAAGCTCAGCCGCTTCCAGCCAAAGCATAGCCATGGCTATGTGGGCTTAAATACCAACCATCTATCTGCCAATGTTCTTGCTCAATCATTCCACATCTTCCGGTTGTTCTCAATCTCGACAACCCACTCGTTCACCTTCTGAGCAACCGCCCAACTCGATGCTTCATTTTGTTAGCCAAACAAAGCACAGTCTCTTCTATCTTATAGAGAAAACTCACCGTCCCGAGTGCAAAACGCATGCGGGATATCTCCCTCATCGACCGTAATCTTCGTCCGTCCACCGCGCTCGCCGTGCTCCCTCCTCCTCTCAATAAAGTCATCCCTCAAATGGTTTGCCACCCAATGGTCATCGCTCCCGTAGAACATGAAGAACTTGGCCATGTCCGTCCCGTCGTCCTGGCCCTCCGCCACCTCCCACAGCTCTTCCTCCCAGCTCTCGGCGCCGATGTTCTCAAGCTCGGAGATGCCAAGGTGGATGGACTGCCACACGCCGTCGCGGCTCTTGAGCCACCGTGCCGTCACGTCGGCGGCCAGGGGCGTGAACCCCATCATCCTCTCGATGACCCAGCGGAGACTGCCCTCGGGGAAGAGGCGGAGGAGGAGTTGCGCGCCGATATGAGCTGTGGCGTTGAGGATTGGGATGTTCCGCCGGAAAAACTCGATGCGTGTGCCGCTGGGAGACTGGGCAATGTGCGTGAGGGTTGGGAAGAGGAGAAAGCCATACTGGAGGTTTAGATGCGGTGCCCGGTCCGGCAATTTCATATGTCGATGAAATATCTCGACGCAAATGTAAGAGCCAACCGAATGTCCCATCAAGATGACAGAATCGTAGGCCTTCTCCTTCTGATCAGTCAACCCGACTCGTTTCTCGGCGATATCAGCGTAAATGCCCTCAATCTGGCCATTCAAGTCCCAGGGCTCATTTCCCTTGCCGAACGGTTTATGGTCATCGTCACTGAAGCCTAGAAGATTTCTGCCGTAAACATCGTACGCTGTGTCGTCCTCGGAGTTCCCAAGCAATCCACGTAAAGAGTTTAGGAAATGTGTGTAGTACTCAATGAGGCCAGGGTTTCCGCAAACAAAGTAGACGAGGGCATGCCGCTTGACGCCCTTTCGCTTGTCGGACGGAAGGGATATTGTCGGAAACATAGTTGGAAGGTTGTGAGTGCGCCTGCTTAATTATTAAGCTGGTGCAAGACCGACTTTGCGATGATTTTGGTGATAACCTTAGTGTCCAACAGTTCACGACTCCACGGGGCGATGCTAGTGTACAGTGCGTATAGGGTAATATTTGACGTAGCAGCTACCAAGAATAAGAACACGGTCACATAATGAGTCTTTATTTGTAGAAGGAAACACCCTATAGATGAAGCATAACGAAGCATACGTTGACACCTTTTTTCTTAGACAATTCTTTATTGTCAAGGTAAATAAGGCACGTCGTCGGTTTATCATGCGAAGTCAAATGCGCGTTCAGTAAACACGATGCGAACAATTGCTTGTCTGGGAAGGTCTTGATCACTCTGAAACAAGAGTTGAATAATCGATTTGGCAGGTTTGGAACGAAATAAGGTTTATGCGGATAGGTGTAAGCCATGTTGGGGATCGAGTCTTTGCAAACTGACTATGGAAGTAAGACTAGGAACATTACCACAGCCGACTCTATTTGTCAGAAACCTAAGCACCGTATCATGAGAACTACAAGGCAAGCACATTCAGGGGATACTTTTTTTTTCAGGTCAAATGAGATATTCAATATTAATGCTTTGCCGCGTAGAGATAACAGACTGGCTAATTAGGGAAACCCGTCTACTGTAGCCACCAAGTCGTCCATGATACCGCGCCGTAAGCTCAACCTTGTATCTTGAATGTCTTGCGAACTTTCACGAGCGCCGCGTCCTTCTTTGTCACCACCGCCCACGACGGCATATATTGTTTCAACTCGTGGAGAGTTGGAATTGCATTGACGTCGTTGGCATCGCTCCAGGCACAGCTGATCGTAACTTCGAAAGACTCGGAGCGTCGGCTTAAAGTAGTGCCTTCATGCAATTGCGGTCTCCCAAAATAGTTCTCAGTACTCGGGTGCTTGGGGTCTGACCCTTTGAAATCATCCTCGACAAAAGGGCTGTTTTCCCGCAAGGCCATGGTGAGATTCCAGGGAAGATCCCGATCTCGTCGCGTGATCAATATGTTGCGCAATCCATCTTGCGGAAATGAGCCGAACCGAGTATCGCGCGAGACTCCCCCATCAACAGAGAAGCCATATATTGGCCGCGAGCTTTCAATGCCGCATATTCTTGTGTCGAGGGCTTGGATTTGGAACCTTGCTGTAGATTCGTCGGTACCATCAAGAGTGGTTACCGTCATCAGCTCTTCAGGCGTCTTGCCCTTGACTAGTCGTGGAGGTAGGGCCGATGAGTCGTAAGAACAATCCACGAGGAATGGTCGGACACTTTTCTCACAGTGTATTTTCTGCGTCGTTGCTGTCGGTATAGAGTCGATGATGTCAAGCGTATAACGTTTGATTCCGGTCAGCGTGACGATGTCAGTGCCGTTATCAAGATCCAATACCTGTTGGAAGTAGAACTTAAAACGGTTATTGGCGGAGAAAGGAAACGCAATCAAGTTGTATGCAAGAGTGCCGATGAAGATGCAGAGGAGAAACACCGGAACATGATGCGTTACGCGATGAATGAATGGCGTTATCGGCAGCAAAAGGACAATGCTGAGTACGCCAATGGCAAGCAAGGGCGTTAAAACGGAGCCACCGTCGGTGGCTGTCATATGCAGAGACGACATTGCGAGAAGCCCCAGATTCCCAATCATGACAAGAGGCACAGGGGCCAACAAGAGAAATTGGATAAACCACGTCCAGGAAACGAGGCGCCCAGACCATAACTGCTCCCCGTTAAACGGCTCGTATCTCTGCATACTGGATGCTGCAGGTTCGGGCTCGGAGACAGATCGCCGGTATGTAGTAGCAAACGAAGGGCGAGTGTTGGAGCCATAACCTTGCTCACCAGCTCTAAGTGGTGTCCTCTCGGTGGGTTCGTCCGGTTCATTGGTTTCACTGTCCTCCGAATCGTCGTTGTCGTCGTCGGGGTCGCCTTGGTCATTACCCTGGTCACCACCGTTGACTTCGGCTTCATCTTCGATGCTTGCCGAGGCATCGTTACCATCGGAGGCTGGCCCATCAGTAGCTAGATTTACTCCATGAAACTGCCTAGCAAAGTTGTTCTTTCCAAGTAATGAGAACTGCTCGAGCAGAGAGATGAGAAGGGAGAGGAAGACCGCAGACTGAAAGAATACAGTGCTATAGAGAGCCCCGATTTGGTTACGATCCTCAACGACCGCTGCGAGCACCTGCGTGACCCAGCCTAGGGCAAAGAGCCACATTAGGGCAAATCCACGGTGGAGGGCACTGGGCCGAACGAAGCTGGATCCTCGCATGATCAGCCAGAAAGAGAAGTAGAAAGAAGACAAGGCCATCGCCCATCTGTGAGGAGTCAGCTTGCTATACCGGCACACAAAGAAGATTACGACTTACACTGCATAGGCACTGCTGTATATAATCAGAGGATTGAATTTAATCAGGAGAAACACGGAACCAATCGTTATGAGGCCAGCGAAGATGACCGCAAAGGGGAAACGGACAAATCCCTTCCAACCACCAATGGCAACGGGATCTTCGTTAATGCTCTCGGCCATTTTGATGTCTCTGGCAAAGAAATAATACTTATCGTTGTGTACCAAAACAAAGGTAATTGCAACAAGGATTAGCGGGGTGGCCACGAGTAGAGTGAGCGACCATGCAAAGAGCCCCCTAAGCGCAAACGTAGCCCAGACTTTGCCAAACAGATCAAACCACACACCTTTCGTCTGCTTCCCGTTCAAAACAAGGTCTTTGTTGCCATCAGACCGGGGGCCGTTGAATTTGGTGCCAGTAGTTCGCGAGAGCTTCTGCGTTGAAGCAAGAGCGGCTGAGAGCATGTGCCATATGCTAGTTTTTGTCGTATGGCGAGCATCATCCTCGTCAGTGTGATATCGAGCGCGCGGGTCATAAAAGGCAACATCTATGCCACGCTGACCAAAATTATCGGCAAAAATCTGATAATCAGTACCGCTCTTGACGAGGCCCTTCGCGAATGCGTCTCCGGCGAGGACGGACCCAAACGGATGGGGGCTTCCTCCATACGCCTGGGCAGCGAGAAGATCGGTTGTACGGAAAAGCATCGCCCGGCCGCCGGCCCCGGCTCCTTCGAGGTTGACGAATGTGTGACAGAATTGCAGCAAAGGGCTGTAACCGAAGGCATGCGCCCCCCAAAGCCCATCCTCCTCGGCATTGTTGAAAAGCAGGACAATTCCGTTCCTCGGTTGCCGGTCCTTAGATGTGAAGTGGCTTAGCAACTGTAGCATGGATACGCACGCCATCCCATCGTCGGTAGCACCGTAACCGGTGGAGACCCTGTCTGTGTCAACCAGGAGACGTCCATATCAGTAGGAATATTGTGACTTACGAGTCGAAGTGGCAGTTCACAAGGACGCCACCTGAGCCTTGGAACTTCTTGAACCTTGATTTCGAGAGCCACCAGTCGCCCGGAGGATCATCCTTGCCATGGATGTAGACGTAGTAGTTGTTGCCCTCAAAGTACCACCCTATCCCGGTCGTCTTGCCGATATTGGCGCCTATCATTCCGCCGTGGCTTTCTGTCCATGTAACGTTGGAGATCTCATCGTCGAAGAGAGTGACGCCAGGGGGCCGAGAATCCAAGTCGGAGGATTCATGGGCCTCTAGATTTTCGACGTCGTTGGCCCTTTGGTACGTTAGCCACAACGCTTCAGGACTGGATTGTGTCAGAGAGACCCGACCTGCTATGCCACACCGTGCCTCCGGACTTGTCCGTCGAGTACTTTATGCCATTACGATCTAGGATCTCCTTGGAACGCGTAATGATGAATTCCCGAACATTGTCGTTCTCATGACTGTTGTACGGGTGAAACGCGCTGCTAATCTTCAGCAGATCCCTCCACGCCTCAGTCAAGTTGAGGTCGCTCTTGGCTAACTTCTGATCGGCCGGGGCGTGTGGGACTGTTTCGTGAACGTAGATGAGGGCAATCCCAACAGCGAGGTAGATAACGGTGGTCCAGAAGGAGACCTGGCCTGGCCGGAAAGCGAACGGGTTCCAGAACTGCATGGTCGTTCGAATGGTGGGGGAGAGCCACGCAAAGAGGTTGGATGTGCTGGCTTAACGAGGGCCTGAGGATGAGGAGAAGCTGAAGCGCAGCACAGCCGTAAAGATGCAAGAGCTAAAGACTAGTGCGATGAAGAACGCCCTTGTAGGTTCATGCTCCGCGAGCGCGATGCGCGAGAGATGATGATGGCGATGGAGGATGCCGCGTGAATGGGGATGTAGGTAGGATCAAGAATGGAAGCCTACTTTGGTCACAGGTTGGATTAAGTGTTTCGTAATCAACCTGGAACCCTGGGAACGACGGAAGTCACGAAGAAGATGTGGTCCACACAATTGCGCCTTCCGTATGTAGCTGCAGCTCGATCTAGTGGTCTGCTTCCATTCCAAGTTCCAAAGAAGGCTGGGATGAACTGAGGCAGCTTGGACGCTATGGATGGGATACTCCACGTCACATGGCCCAAGCTCCTATTACCCGCATGGCGATGACGCTAGCCTGCGGCAACGCGGGGCATGAATTCATGGCGCGCATGCGAACTACATGTAGATGGGGATGAAGGCTGTGAACTTGAATGGCAAAGACAGCTACAAATATGTGGGTGCCTACGCAAAAAGGTATAACATGGGATTGTAACGACATTGATTCACGGAGAAAATGTTTGCAAATTTATAAAAACTGTTCCATTGCCTACGCGATTAGTTCGTTTCTCCACTGACTGTAACTAGTTGTACAAGAGCCACCTCTGGCTATCGACTTGAGTTGCTGTGAGGACATCAAAAGGTGAGTCGGGCAGCCTTGTTGTCAGTCGTAATAGGTAAGTAAAGTAAGTATCCACCAATCCTCTCCGTTGAAAGTCCCAGTCCGTGCTCCGATACCAGACCGAGGCACCGGTGTAAGTAAGAAGGAAGCCCTACGTTGAAAGTGAAAGCGTTAAAAGAGTTAGACAGCGCCAAGATACGACTTGACCCCTGGACCGACGGATACCTAAGCACCAGGAGGGGGCGGTGGTGGAGGTTGGTCGCTTGGAGGCGGAGGCGGAGCCTCTCCAGAAGGCGGCGGGGGAGGCACCTGTCCAGCATACTGTTGAATGAGCGCGTTGATCCCGCCGAGCCCAGGAGGAGCAGCTAAACCGGCAAGGCCAGAGGGAAGACCAGGAGGAGCGCCGAGTCCAGGGGGAGCACCCAATCCAGGCGCCGCGGCGTATGGAGCAGCGTAGCCAGGATATCCAGCATACCCACCTTGCTGACTTCCGGGAGCCTGTTGCCAGGGAGCGGCGCCTCCGGGAGGACCAGCTTGAGCCTGGGGGTAATAATTGTCGCCTTGGCCTTGGTTGTCCTGGCCGTGATTGCGATCGCGACTCCACGGTGCTGCAGAACCTCCAGAAGCCCCCTCGTTAGATTCGTTGCGGGTGCGCCACGGCGCAGGTCCTCCAGTTGGGCCTCGTTGCCAGGGCTTGGCATCTCCTCCGTCGTTGAAGGAGCCAGGCCCGGCTTCGATACGAGCAGGAGCAGCACCCGAACCGCCACCGAGTTCTTGCATGAGTTGCTGGTGACTTGTCAGCGTGCTTTTCTACAGGGGGCACCACAAGTGTGAACTTACCTCCATCTCGCGATCCACAGCATCTCCGCCACCGATTTGACCAGCCGACGGGCCAGGTCGAGCAGCAGCGTCGTTGTTACGCCAGCTTGCACCCTTCTGGCGATCGGGACAATCACGAGCCATATGACCGGCGTTGCCACAGACACGGCAAATGATGCTAGCCGTGAAGTTCTGGCGCTCAGGGCAGTCGTACTTGCGATGCCCTATCTTACCACAGTTCTGGCAAGCCTGGTTCTCGTCGTCGCGCAGAGTACCGTTGAGGGCGGCAAGTTCTCTAAGCTGGTTACGCTTGAGTTCGTTCTGGCCCTCAGGGATAGAAGCAGCCTAAGAATAATCAGTGATTGTTATATAAGTGCGTGAAGAAATTGAACTCACAGTTTCAATAATATTGTGAATGAGCTTCTTGGCCTTGTTGACCTTCTCCTCGGTATCGGCCATAATGAGACAGTGGAGGTCTTCCTCCTGATTGCTAGCATGAGCGGCGTCGGAACGACCCTTGCCCTCTTTGACAGAGCCCTTGCCGCGAATAGCAATCTTTGCGCCGGAGTCATTCTCCATTTTCTTCAGAGTATTACCTCGAGGTCCGATAAGTAAGCCAACTTTAGTAGGAAGAGCTAAGTGTTAGTAACTGATTCGTAAGAGTTAGATGAACGGATAGTCCATTTCGATGAAGAACCAGGTCCCTCAAACACCACAACAGTGCCAAAGCGAACCCGATCAAACGCCAGAAAGGAATGGGGGGTGGGAGGATATTGGTCATTAGGGTTGGAGGGTTAGCAATCATACTGAAGTTAATTTCCGGGTAGTCGTTGACAGGCACGTAGACCTTCTCCTGGGTCTTGGTTGGCCTGCGGTAATCCTGTGGCGGATGGTAGTTAGGGATCGTCTTCATGGCCTTTTCAATCAGTTTGTGGCGTTCGTCCTCGAGGCGCTTGCGGTAACGGTATTCCCTGGTGTTGATACGTCGGCCGTGGTTGTCGTACTGAGGTGGCGGGGAAGGCGATCTGTGACTGGTCAGCAAGGCGTAGATAGGGAGGAGGGAAGTGTTTACGAACCTGTCACCATCGGCAGGGACGACATCGTCAATGCGCAGCTTTTGGCTGATTTCTTCGATACGAAGGTGCAGAGTGTAGGCTTCCAGCTGTTCACTTGTCATGGACGACATGATGGCAGTAGGAAGACCCATCAATCCAGCAGCCTTGTTCTCGGACGCATCGCCCCAGCGGTTGCGCTTCTTCCGACGACGAGGGCCATCGGCGTCGCTTCGAGGTTCGGGGTCGCGGCCGCGCTTGAGGTCGCGGTCTGGTTCCGGGTTGCGGTCGATTCCACGCTCTGGTGCGCGGTCGCGGCCACGGTCGGCGAAGTCTGGCTCGTCGGGTTCACTTCTGCCCACGAGGCGACTTTTGCCAAGGGGGAGGTTATTAGACCCCGTGACTCCCTGATTTCTCCACGACATCTTGTTGCTGAGCTACACTGGCGTGCAGGAGAGATACAACAGATGCAACAAAGCAGGAGAGATAGGATAAGTTGGAACAAATACGTGTAGATCTCGATGGGCTACTTACGTGTTGATGGAGAGTCGATAGGTGGTGCTCAGACTTTATAAGTTTGCCGAGATATTTGGGTTCGGCGAATATTTGTTCCGGTGCAGTTGCCTGAAGCCTTGGCGAAAGTTCTCGAGGCGCAAAACTCTCAGCCCTTTATTCATGGAAGTTCCCATACGGAAATACGCAGTGACTCAATACGAAACCATACGTTCAAGGTTACCTAATTGTCTGTCTTCTTCTTGTTCTCAAGTAGCGCTTTTGCTGCTAGTTACACTTTTCCGAATGTCGAGACGTGTCTCCCTCTTAAAACCCGCAAAGCATCGAGATATGCGCCACGCCATCTGTATGGACCGACACCGCCAGACCAAAATGGCGCCTTCTTTTTGTAGTCCAATGAAGTCGATTTTATGTCGATAATATTCTATAGACGATATCTGAACCCAATTGTCTTCCAATCTGTCACATCCTCATAATCCTCGGGCCTTACCTGGACCTCAGTGATAGCTTCAGCAACATCTCTCATATCGCCATCCTGTGGCAATTTACCATGAGCGACTACTCCTGCTGAACCAGCGCTACCCTCAACACCTTCATCCCTTGTTCGTTTTGCGTTGAACCAAGACAGATAACAGCGAAGGACCACGGCAAAGAAAATAGCCATGCTGTAGCAGATCATGATGGTCTTAAAGGCAGTCCCGTATGTTGGGGCCTCAGACTTGAGAAAGAATTGGGGCCCGGATATGTTGCCGGCACAGTAGGCGAGAAACAACATGGCTGTTATGGTCATCTTCTTGGTGACTCCACGGTAGTTTGACTGCACGAGAGACATGTTGAGTGGCATCGCGGCAGGGCCCGTCGAGAGGAGGAAATACGCAAACAGCTGAACTCCGTGGGGAACACGGTCACGACTATAAATGATGGCGCTGCCTACAACGCAGGGCACGATGACCGCCATGATCAGAAGGCAGTTCAGTGTTCGAAAGCGGCCGGCTAGATAGCCACTTCCCGCGATAGCAGCGATCGTGATCAGGGAGTAAGGGATGTTGATAAGGGTCGATTGGAGGCTGGTGAATCCAAAGGAGCTGACGACGATGTTGGCGAAGCTTTGCGACCCGCCGTTTGGGATTTGGGTTAGCAGCTCGATGGCGAAGATCAGCCACGTCTTGGGGTCGACGAGACATTCTTGCATTTGGTCCCATTTCCAGTGAGTATTCTCCGTGCTTCCAGTACCGGCAATGATAGTTCGTTCTGCGGCGATTTGACGTTCTTCGGGAGTGAGAAACTTGGCTTCCGAGATCTTGTCTGGAAGCAAGAAGAACATGGGGATTGCCCAAAGGAAAGTCGCTACACCCAGGATGATGTACATCCACCGCCAGGGATGAATATCATCGCTGATGTGCCCAACCCCGAACGCCATGAGGCTGGATACGATTCCTCCGACTGAGTTCCCGGCGAACCAGATACCCACACGTGTTGGCATCTCGTCGCGCGTGTACCAGGTTGAAGTCAGGAACATAAAGCCCGGCGTGATGGTCGCTTCTGCTACTCCGAGGAGGAAGCGCACCGCCATGAGGCCTCCAAAGCTATGGCAAGCCGCAGTACAAGCTACGACAGCTCCCCAGAAGAGGGTGTTGGCCGACAGATACTTGCCTGTGGGGAGGCGAGTGATCAGAATGGTCGTGGGATAAGCCCACATAAGGTACCCAAAGTAGAAGATGCTACTGACCCAGCTGTACTGCTGGCCTTCGAGATGCTATTTCTGGCGTAAGAGACTCGTATCTTGCCTTGTAAAGTGACGCCGACTTACGTTGTCATCGCGCAGCCCAAACACAGCAGCGCTGGACAGAATAGTCTTGTCCATGAAGTTAAACATGTATGTGACAGCCAAGAGAGGAATCATAGTTCGATCGATCTTCTTCAAGACCCGACGCGCCATTGCGGCGTTGGGTCCCGCCTCGAGTGTTGCTTGCGTTGTCGCCGCCATGCTGCGATGATACTGTCGAAGGAGAGGTTGCGTAGGATCTTCATCGGCGTGATCTTCAGGCCCCTCGGGAAACCCGTGCTCAATATGTATGCGGCCGTTCTCGCTAGCATCGCGAACCCTGGACGCACTTGTGTCCATGGTTCTCGCCAAGCCAGCGTTCTTATCGCGACGTCAACGCAACTGAGCCTAGTTTTTGCTGCCGATCAGCATTTGGTCCCGCCTAAAAGGCAACCCTCTTGGACGATGGGCCGACTTTTCACAGATAGCAGTGAGGGGTTGAGGGAACAATCGCCGTATTCCGTCGCTATCAAGGGTCGTAGTGCTGGCTTAGCTGCTGAGCGATGCCGGTGATAGTCTGATAGGTTGGTTTGTTGGGCGGGTTGTTGCATGAGCGAAGATCGCCATGTGGTTTGCACTGTGATGCATCGTGACCCCGATTTTTTTTTCTCCCCAGGAAAACTGGCGCGGAGAAGCCAACACAAGTTACACAACCCTGCCTCTTCCATCCACCTTCGTGCTCTGACACTGTGTAGGCTTGGCATTGGCGATAGCGACGTCGCATATGCCGACAGCTAAGGTTCGATTAAGAAGGAGCTTAATGGGTGAATCGAATTACCTAGGTATCGGTGCCGGTTTACGTGATGCTTGTTGCCGATCTCGCCTACTGATTGAGAACGATCTCCCCTTGCAGATCCGTCTAGCTAAGACTTCAGCAGTGACCTTACAAAACGTAGACTTGGTCAATTACCAAGAACTGCAACAGTGGTGTGGCTCAATATGGACGACATCGCGATATCCCCCTTCATTGCATCTATTCCCAAGGTCGAGCTGCACATTCACATCGAAGGTACGCTGCAACCCGCACTTCGGTGGAAACTTGCACAGCGAAATGGACTACAACTTCGTTTCAAAACACAGGAGTACAGGACGTACGAGGAATTACTAGAGTCATACAATGTTACATACAACCATAGACCGGAGTTGGGCGGCCGTCAGGATATCCCGACTTTCCTCGAAGCTTACTTTGCCGGTTGCGAAGTCCTCCTGAAAGAAGATGACTTCTATGAGTTGGCTATGGACTATTTCAGTCGGTGCGAGCAGATGAACGTTCGGTACGTGGAACCGTTCTTCGACATCCAGGCCCACACCCGCCGTGGAGTTGCCGCTGCTGATGTCTTGAACGGATATCTGCGAGCGCAAGCCGACGGTGTCACCAAACACGGCGTACGCTCAGGATGGATATTTTGCTTTCTGCGAGACGAGCAAGTCGAGGACGGTGAAGCTGCCTATGAAACCGCACTACCATGGGCCACAGGCGGTCATGGTCTCTTCCACGCCCTTGGCCTAGCAAGCAACGCTTATGAGCGACCGCCCAGTCTCTTCAAGAAAGCCTTTGAGCGCGCGAGACAGGATGGCTTACACATTACGACTCACTGCGATTTCGGACAGAAAGACACCCACGAACACATCCGCCAGGCGATCTTTGACATCGGCATTGAGCGTATAGATCACGGTTTAGACGTTCTCGACAAAGAGGAGCTCATCAATGGGCTCGTTGAGAAAAACATCGGTTTAACGCTGTGCCCACACGCGTACCATCGTCGAACAGCGACAGAGGTTCTTTTCCCCAAGTTTCACCAGCTCTTGAATAGGGGCGTCAAGTTTTGCATTGGTAGCGATGACCCTGTTTATATGCATGATATCTGGATTGACGGAAACATGGAGAAAGTCTTCCGCTACGGAAAGTTGTCGAAGTCGGAGATGCTGCAACTGGCCCGCAACGCGGTGGACATGTCCTGGGCCGAGGAAAAGGACAAAGAAAGTCTGTACGCCGAGCTAGACGTACTATTAACGGCCACGTTGAGCGAAGCTCATTGATCATGGTTGCAGGATTATTGAGACTGGCTTGGAAAATGATACTTCAACAACTATAATCATGGCTTGTTAACCCTATTGACCAATTCGAACGGACATTTCACCCAATTCAATGCCTTGTCTGGTATGTGCTGAGCCCTCGGAACTTCCATTTTGGTCTCTTTCGGCTCTCCTTGGTCCGTTATTCAGGCCAAGCTCCTTGGTCCGTTATTCAGGCCAAGCTCAGCTGTTTCTTGGTCCCGGCTGAGATGGTGCCCGCGAATGAAGAAGCCCAGCAAAAGGCCGACGCCAGAGAAGGCCACATACTAAGACTTGTTAATAGTTGTCATTCGCGTGTCTTAGACGAATGACGACATACCATAATCCAGATCTTCTTCAATGACTCGAAAAATGCTTTCCGCACGATGTACTGCATGGTAGACGGCAGTGTCCTGATCATATCGATGTTTGCAGAAGCGGCCGCCCCGTCGAACAGTTGAGCCAGGTCAGGTCCAAGCCCATCCACTAGCATCTCTTTCTTGCCTTTGATCTCATTCTGGAACACAACTCCGCCAACCACGATGGAGATTGCGGTGGCGATGGTTCTGACGAAGCTCATGGCGGCCGTTGCCGCTGCGACGTCTCGTGTGGACACAACGGCTTGGACGGCGAGCAATGGTCCCTCAAAGTTCATTCCCACGCCCAACCCAGTGATAACTTGAAAAGAAATGATCTTAGCCCAGTTAGAGTCTAAGCTCAAATTGATGAAGAGCCCCATGCCGAGAGTCATGACCGCCAAGCCAGCGTTCACAGCTGGCATGTATTTGCCGGTGAACTGGATGAAAACCCCTGTGAAAGCTGCTGTGATTGAGATGGAGAGTATAAGTGGCAATAAGTACAGACCGGACTTCAAAGGACTAGCCAGAAGCACCGCTTGGAAGTATAACGGCAGGTAGTAAGCAACGCCCATGAAGACGAAGGCATGGAAGAAGCAAACCGCGTACGCCGCAGCCGAGGACCAAGTGCGGAAGAGATGAACCGGGATCACTGGGTGTTTGGCTAATTTCCATTCGTTGAGTACGAACAGTGCACCGGTGATGAAGCCAAAGACAATGAGACTGACGACGGTTGCCGAGTTCCAGGGCTCGTAGACACCTCCTAGGTACAGGCCAAGAAGCAGCATCAAGCATCCACCGATGATGAGGAAGCTGCCTGGCCAGTCGATGGCTTTCAAACCTGCCCATACGGGAGTCTTGGGTGAAGGTAGTCTTAAGGTGAAGACGAGAAGGAGGAAAACAAGCCCTGTTATTGGTACTAAGAAGGGTGTAAGTGCTCAATTGCTTCTGTAGTTTGTAGGTGTGAGAGCATTTCTTACGGTTTATCCAGAAACACCATCTCCAGCTGTTTTTTATTCATCAGCCTCGAGTCTCGGGGATTGCTAGAAACACTCACTTTACTTGATCAGTAAACGCACCACCCATCACAGGACCAATCCCCGATGCGACGGCCCAGACAATCGAGGTTAGTCCGTAGTACAGTCCTCGATCCCGCTGTGAGAACATGTCACTAATGCAAATGTTGACCATGGTCTGCATTCCCGATGCACCAAGCCCTTGGATCGCTCTACCCGCGATGAAGGCCTTGAAGTCGTCCACGGTGGCGCATACCAAGCTCCCGCCAAAGAAAATAGCATTTGCAATAAGGAGGATGGGCTTTCGGCCCCAGATATCGGAGATCTTGCCCCAAGAGGGTGTACTAGCCGTGTGAGCAAGGACATAAGAGGTCCCGATCCAGGTGTACCCCGAGTCGGAGGCGAAGTGGGAGGCAATGGTTGGAAGGGCGGTTGTGACGATGGTGACCTCGAGGGCGGCGAGGAAGACGCATGCGCACAGAGAAGCCATGACTGTCGCGGTTTGAGCTCGAGATCGCTTTGTTTTGCGTCCATAGCTTGGGGCTGTAGCGTCGATGATGTTGCGATTGTCATGGGTGACATCTGATGAATGCTGCTGTGGCTGCACTTGGGCTTCAGTTTGCGTGTCCATTGCCCTTAAGCTGACAGTCCCTCCTTGGGCGACTTCGACGATTGTTGTTTGCGCCATTGTGCTGTTAGTTGAAAGTAACGAGAACGTCAACGTTCCATAGTGAAGACAGCAATAAACTATTCAATTTTTGCAGCCGCTTTATATATCTATGCTTTAGATGATGGGACGATGAGATATAATATTCGCGTAAGCGGTGCAGGGGTCTTGTAATGACGGGGTGGGACTCTACCGAGTGATCCGATACCCCCATAAGAGCTCGTATTGTCCGGGGACGTTGAGTCCCCCCGATTTTTCAGCTTATTTATTGACCTGTTTAGCTTGATGTTTTACTGCCTTTGATTTCCTTCAATTGCGCCAATGATTGAGATCAGATAAACGTCCGAATATCGCTATCAGTCGTAGTACGTATTAACAGAACCTAGTCCACCAGAGCTGTTCACTTGAAGATTCCTTAAAGTCTCATAATGTTTTGTAAAGAGTCTTAGGATACGTATTTACTATTTGATATAACAAAGTTGCGTGGCGAAACTAATCCCGTGAATTCTTCCACCCATTTACATGTCACGAGGCTCGCGTCCGCCTCGCGGAATGCCTCGCTAACGGCCAAGACTCAGCCTCACCAGCTCCAACTCCAACACCCAGTCTCCCTGGCGCCTCGCAGAATGTGTCACAAACTCAACACCTTGGGCGACCACCACGAAACGTTAACATTCATGACGATTCGCAAATATGCGACTACTCGACACGACAAGCTTCAAGCTTGAGGAATTCGTCGGCGCCGACGTCGACATCCCGCCGTATGCGATTCTATCGCACACATGGGTCCCACACCACGAGATACTCTTCGAGGATTTCCGCAGCCGCTCGTATGAACAATTGGTGCGAAATCCCGCCTTTGCGAAGGTTCAGGGAGCTTGCTACCAGGCCAGACTGGATGACTTCCGCTACATCTGGATTGACACTTGCTGCATCGACAAGAGCAGCAGCGCCGAGCTCTCCGAGGCCATTAACTCCATGTTCAAATGGTACCAGCAGTCGTCGATATGCTACGTCTTTCTTAGCGACTTCAAGGTCATGCCGTATTCTACTGGCCCAAATGACTACAACACCGGAGTCCCGCTCCTTGCCCAGGACACCACCTTCTTCGACTGTCGGTGGTTCAGTCGGGGATGGACGCTTCAGGAGTTGATAGCTCCCCGTATAGTTGAGTTCTTCGACAAGAACTGGACGAAATTCGGGACCAGGGATGGGGCGCTGCTCGACCGTGTATGTCGTCGGACGGGCATCTGGCCTCATGTGTTTATCGAGCCTCGATGTCAATGCGTCCAGGGCAACATAGAGGCGTATGTTCGCAGCGGAATTTGCGTAAATTGCAATACCGTGGACACTCTTCCACAAACTATGGATACGTTTGCTGTGTCCATGAAAATGAGCTGGGCATCTTCCCGCGTGACGACAAGAATCGAGGACGCTGCCTACTGTCTACTTGGGCTGTTTAGTATCAACATGCCTTTGCTCTATGGCGAAGGCGAAAAGTCCTTTCTGCGGCTGCAGGAAGCCATTGTGCGACAGTCGAAAGACCAGTCGATTCTTCTGTGGCGGAGAACCCCAAGTGACATTCCTCTTGGACGAGCTTTGGGTGCTCTGTCACCTTCATGCGCCTTTTTCAGGGAACCTGTTCCCATAATCGGACGCCGTGTGTTTAACAACGTGGACCGACGCTACGAGGCTGACTTCTTTGGGAATATGGGTCCCATGGAAATTACAGACACTGCTCTGAGAACCACTCTGTGGATTTGCCCCTGCGTTGTAGTAGGATACGATCCGAAATTGGAGCTGTTCATCGACCGGCCCTTTTCGCTCGGCATTCTCGACTTGGCCCAGGATGATGACTATCTAACTCGACCAGCGATTCTTCTCGAGCATATGGGCACTGTCGATCTGTATCGTCGCGTGTATAACCAGCTCATACTTGCGATAAATCCACGAGAAACTAAAAGTACTCTAGAGGTATCACTCGTGGATAGTGGCCTATCAGTACCACCGTCAAGGGGCAGAGGAGCCATAGCCAACCACACAACACTCACAGGTGAGTCGAAGCTGTTGTGCACAGTTTCTTTGGAAACGTTAACAGAAAGAAACTTCTAGTCACACGGTCCATCGACGAAGCCGTGAAAATGGACATCGGGATCCTCCTCCAGCAGAGCCCCATAAACGCCGTACAAACCCAGCCGCCCCTAGAAAAGGGGCCTCCAACAGGTCCGCTCTACATCATACTAGAACCGCCCCTTGATCTGCACTGCACGACCAGCAGTGGCGGGAGCCTTCCACTGCTTAATTCCTACCAAGCGCGCTCATCGCATATTTCAGCCCCTTGGGTTTTCGAGAAATGCCTTCATGGCCTCGATGTGGATCGGTATTTCGGTGGAATTCACTTCATGGACTTGACGTTCGACGTGCGAATCCCAAAGCCGAAGCACGTGGTAGATTTAGCTATCATCTGGGGCCTGCACCGTAACGGACCGGTAACGGCCGACTCTTCTTCGCCATGGAAGCCTTGGTGTCGCGTCTTTGACATGAAGGCATTCATGAAGTCGGTTCGAACATCCGGGGAAGACCTTCAACCTGACCAGCTTTTCCAAAGAGTCAACGCACTTGGTCCTGGCCTGATTCAGAAACGCATGGAGAATCAGCGTCGACGACTGTGTCTCCAAGGGTATGAAGGGTGGTGGGTTCATCAGAGGGATGGCCCAAAGAGACTATTTCCAGAATCTTGCGACGATGACCAGTCTCGTGACCGTTTGCCGTGTATTTTGCACGAATACGCACTTTTTAGTGGTATAGACATGCTTGCTAAGGTGAGCCGGACAGAAGGTCTCGATCGCACCCTGTTCGAATTGAAGATTTCCTTCGAATGGGTGGGATAAGGGTCCTGGGGCTCTTATCATAAACTGAAAGTACGCAAAGGGCATGATAACTTCATCAGAAACTCAAGGCAGGAAGGAATTCAAGGGCCTGAATAGGCGAGCTTGAGATATACATGGGCATACGATTCAGCGAGTTTCTGTTTCTTTGACGCTTCCTAGGCTGGAGGCGTTTCTCTCTTGCATTTGATATGGTTCAATTTGTTTTATACTTGAGCTAATATTTCAATATCATTGTTGAAACAAAGTTCCATGAAGCTTAGATGCTTGTATTCAACCGCGCAGCAGTGACATCTACGGGTTCAAAACGGCGCCACTTCCAAAGCCAGTATGCTCAACGGCCGTATCGGCACACTTCTCCCACTCCTCCAAGGGGAAGGCCCCCGCGATCTCAAACCCATTCTCCTTGCCTAGCTTCAGGCGGCCGGTCTCAAGGAGCCTGATTACTCCAAAGATATCGTCCCGCTCGTACATGAAGCCGCCCTTGATGGTCAGATTACGGTACAGCAAGAGGCCCCACGGGATGGGGATGCTGGTGTCGCCGCGTCCGCCCATGAGACAGATCCGTCCGTACGGCTTGACGGCCATCATACAAGCCGACACTATGGAGGAGCCTGTTGCGGCCGGAGGAGAGAAGTCGAGGAAGGCGTCTACAGGACGACCGCCGGCCGCGGCGTTGATAGCGGCGATGTCCGACTCGACGGTTCCCGTGACCTCGACTGTCTTTACAGAGGGGAATGTGCTCTTAACCTTGGCGAGGCCCTTGGCGGAACGGGAGGCAGCAATGACAACAGCACCCATGGCGAGAGCCACGGAAATGGCAGCTCCGGAGAAGAGTCCGGTGGCGGGCGAGACGAGGAGGGTCTCGCCGGCCTGAAGGTTGATGCTGCGAAGGCCACCGTAAGGTACGGCGTGCGGTCCAAAGTGAATGAGATCATTGATGGAGTATCCGAAACCTCCATCCTTGACGTCGCCGCAGAGAAGCTTCTCATCGAGCGCGTAGGTGTTCTCCAGCGGCGCACGTACGTACTCGGCATAAGTGCCGTTACGCCAAACATCACGGTGCAGCTTCTTGGTCGCTTCCGTCCTGCCATCGTGGAATCCCCACAGGATCTGGACAGTCGGGTCATCTCGACCACGGACGAATCCGTCTATGGCAACGAGCTGGCCGACCTTGAGAGAGACAGTGTCGGGTCCTATGGCGACGATGCGGCCAATGGAGTTGGAGCCTGGGACCATGGGTCGCGGCTGTGTGAACTGATGACTGTCTGAGGCATTACGGAGCATGTTGACGAGGTTGGCGTTGGTGCCGGTGGCGAGGATGCGAATAGTGACAGAACCGAGGGTTGGGGATGGGAAGGGGAGAGTCTTGAGGGTGAGGGTGGTGGAGTCATCGGCTTCAAGGACGAGGCCTTTCATAGTTTCGGGAAGAGACATGACGAAGATGGTGGTGAATGATTTGAGAGTGGGAAAGCTGGAGAAATAGATAGAATTGCTTTGTAGGATGCTTCTGAAGCTTTAAGTCGAAGCTGCTTGAATACACTCATCTTGGAGCGAAACGTCCCAGCTTTATAGCCAACACAAGACGCTTTTCGGTTATTAAGACGTGGTAACTCCACGCATTATGACGGAGATAGCATGATGGCCTCGTGTTAGTAGGCTCGCATTCCATCAATCGCCATACGACACGCAGAGTAGTTTGGATGTTGGTGTTGAAACTTACGTGCAATCACGAAACGAAGTTAGCGTGAAGGTGTTGCCATGACTAAAAGGGCTTAGCTGCATTGTCTGTTTACGAAGGAGGGTTAGCCGCAAGATTTAAAGTTGGCACGTGATGTGGAGACTGGATGAAACATCCGTAGCATCCATGGATTTCCCCTTCGTCGATTTCATTGCTCGGATTCCTGGTACGTATCTAGATTATTAGGACCTCGATTCGGACACCGATCAGAGCAGAGCGGAAGGAGGAATGAAATGACATCGATTTTTCTATTCACTGACCGAGGTATCCGACGAGGTGCAGCATCCCGCCGTGGTGAAAGAAAAGGCTCAACTTCATCACCTCTAATAAGTTGAAAGACGGTCTGTTATTTTTGCTCCCATACTGTGGCTCTGCTTGTTGATCAGGGCTCAATAATTACGCCTTGGGCTGGGCTGGGCCGTCCTATCTTCCAATTCCGCCTCTGTCTAACATCTCGGTTGCCTTTGTCTGACGCAGCTCAAAGGCGTCCGGCGCCTCAATTACAATAACATAAGGTACATGTAATATGGATGGACCCCAAAGTGCACTTCCGTCATGCAGTTGGAATGAATCCTGGAGCCTCGCTGCTGAAGAACCATCCATGGATCTGCCTCATCACAGCATTGCAGCAGGAAGCCAGCCTCCAATCCTCGAATCCTCCAATCCCGCCCCGGGCTTTACTGCAAGCTTCCGCTCCCCGAGCCAACGACTCCTCTTCCGCGCATCGCGAACTGTCGAGCTCGTCCATAACATCAAATCACCGCCCCTGTTTCCTCGTTCTGTGCCCGCCCGGTCGTCCAGAACTTGTCTACTGCATCACGGCCACCGCGGCAAGGATTCATTACCACTTCCGTCTCGTCATCATTCGCTGCCTTTCCCTCCCCCCTCGTAAACGGCGCGTGCCTGCACAACCTTAGCGAACTGGGGCTGAGCTGCTGAGCCTCGAGCGAATCAGGCGCTGGAACGGGCTGCTACAGGGGTCTCTGCAGCGCCACTACACCCGAGTACCCCTGCAAGGCGCCCCAAATCCCACCTAGCAATCGTCAAGAGCTAGGCGATTAACTGATCCATTGCGAGCCCTCCGTCTTAAAATATCCATATCATGTGCAATTCAGATGCCGTCTTTGCCATCCACACTCTGTCGATCCCTTCTTTTGGACCTCTTCTATCTCCAAGCCCTTCTTTCAAAATCATCCCTATTAATTTCCCCTCAGACATTTTCCACTCTCTATCTGCTTCTTATTCATGACTCTGGCGCTTACTTGACGGTCTGTCCACATCCCGCAGGTACTAAGTTGCCAGAAGTGTTCCAAACTCCAATGAAACCAGCATCACTCTCACCATCGCCATGGGCTGGTTCTCCAGAAATAAGATAAAGAAGACGCCGCCTTCCGGTCCGTCTTTTACGGATCCTCCCAACGTCTACGCTCCTCGTCCTTCTCCTCCGAACTCCTCAACTCACCCCGTTGTGACTCCGGGGCCCTTACAACCCCGTCCCCAACCACAACCGCACTCACAATCACAACCTCAACCTCAACTACGGCCACCAAGTCTTCCCTACTCTCATCAATATGCAAGTCAATCGCAACCGCAATTCTCACCGGCCGGGTATCTCGCCCCGCCTCCGGGGTGGAATCCCCAGCCGGCCTTTCAACCCGTCATTGTAAACCACCAGCATTCGCATTACTATCTTGGGTCACAACCAATACCGCATCCTCCTGGCCAGCAGCACCTCCATCCCCAGCTCCAACCTCAGCAGCATCACTCTTCTCTCGGCAGATTTACCGGGTCCATGATAGATCTCGCCAAGGAGGTCGTCCCAGGCAATTCCATCCCCCAGTTGTACAACGATGGACTTTCTGCATGGCACTCGACGACGGCTATGTATGACCAAGTCTCTAGTCGATTCGACAACGTCATGACTCTGATAGACAATGAGAAGCTCTTTGGCGACGAAAAGGACCTTTTCAGCTGCCAGCCTCTCCCATCTCCCGCTCACAGCCCGCCCACCAGTCCACCGGTTACGACCGATCGGGGCTTTGGAAAGCCATCGTCGAAGAAGTCTTCCAAAGACAAATCCAAGTCCAAGTCAAAATACCACGCAAGCGATGTTGCCACATGTGTTCCCGGCAGCTATTTCTCAAAGGTGGAGCTCTACGCCAACTCCAAGCTATCAATGAACCTGCCTCCACTTGCCCTGTATGGCTTCACCCTCTTCCCAGAAGCTCGAGATATATATTGATAATCCACAGCTATATCCCCACCTGGCGATTACTTTGTCTCGCTGCTCAGTATTCGCAACGAGTATACGACAACCCCAAAGGCGCTGAGCGCGACGCACACGTCTCGTCCGATTGGCGAACCGGAACGAAAGCTATGTGCATCAAGTCCGTCCCCATGGACGACATGAACACCATCGTCTTCGCCATCCGCGGGACGGCGACCTTCATGGACTGGGCTGTCAACCTTAACACCGCTCCCGTGAGCCCAGTTCGGTTCCTTGACGACCCAGGGAATCTCTGCCATGCGGGGTTTATGACAGTTGCCAAAAAGATGATCAGGCCCGTGGCAGCTCGGCTACGGCAGCTCTTGCAAGAGGACCCAGGTCGATCGAGCTATAGTCTTATGATTACGGGCCATTCTGCAGGCGGTGCCGTAGCGGCGTTGCTGTATTCTCACATGCTGTCTACAACAAAGAAAGCCGAGAGTGAGTTGACCATTCTGGCCGGGTGCTTTAAGAGGATCCACTGTGTGACATTTGGAACGCCCCCCGTGAGCCTGCTGCCACTATCGAAGCCTGAACGGCCCGAGTTGCGCAAGAGCCTGTTCCTGAGCTTTGTAAACGAGGGCGATCCGGTTGTGCGAGCAGACAAGGCTTACGTCAAGAGTCTCGTCGAGCTGCTGGCTTGTCCGCCCCCGCTCGTTTCCGTCTCACGGCCTAAGGACCCAAAGGACAAGAAGAACCCAGGACCAAAGAAGTCAAAGTCGATGGCGACGCTGGCGTCGTCGTCTTCCAAGCAGCGGGCCAGATCCTCGTCGCGGCCTCCCAAGCCCATCTGGAAGGTTCCGCCCAGCACGCTGAGCAATGCCGGCCGCCTGGTCGTCCTCCGTTCCGGTGACCCGAAGGCCAAGCCGAAGGAGCGCAAGACGGTTCACGAGCGGCTGAAGGAGGGCGTTGTCGCGGTGACGTGTCAGGACGAGCACCTGCGGGGCGTTATCTGGGGCGATCCGGTGTGCCATCTAATGAGTCTGTATGCGGGACGGATTGAGGTTTTGGCGGTTGGCTCAATTACGGCTAGGAACTATTGATGTGCAATGCCTCAAGGATAGCGACGTTTCGCAGGGCTGCTGGTGCTGCTTTATGATGTTTCTCAATGATTGAATGATACCAAGGATATCTGTTGGCGTATGGCTCTAGGGGTGGGATTTTTAGCACCTTGGAAAATAGGGCATTTCTCAACCAAACCAAAGTTAAGTTTGTAAACTCTTGGAAAGACACATGGTAGATGTAGTTTCCTTCATTGCAATATTCCTATTCCACTTCAAACGACCAGACAGCGAGTGAATGGCTGACGGAGAAGGAAGAAAACAACAGTAACTACTTGGCTGGTAGGAACAGAAAAGCTCAGTATTGAAGAAATCAAACGATAAAACAACCTCAGAGAATTCAGACTCGTTGATGCCCTAGACTACAGACATTCAGATATTTATTCAAGCTTAAATATACCTCCTGAGACTTTGTGTAAACAATTGGGTAACAACAAACAGTCAGGTAGCTTGTAAGCAAACTCAAAGTGCGAGTCACCTTCGACGGTCGGCGATGACTGCCTGCGCGTACCGGGTTTATCTACAGTTTCAAAAGGAGCCAGGGCACGGCTGTGGTATAATGATACAAGGTTATTGATAGCAGACTATGGCATTCCGCAGCTAAGACAGATACCTCCCCGTGTTCATGTTTGGGTACAATACCCAAAATCTTTCTCTTTCTGTTTCTCCTTCTTTCCAAACCATATCAGAACCGGATAATAACAAAACTCCGGCAGCAGTTACAGCTTCCTCAAACGCCGAACAAATAAACCCCGTTTCGCTTACAAGCCAAGATGAAGATTGCGTGACTGATTGTAATGACAAAAGAAATTTTGACACGCCTCGACCGTGTATGCTCCGTAGGGTTGAACGAGATTGGGGTTTTCCCCTGATCCTCTTGTAGTTTTTCTCTCCTCATTAAGTTGTTTCGTGGTGATCTCCCTTTACAAGACCTTCACCGTCAATTCATGCGTCCTGTCATCGCATGGCTCCGAACCCCATATCTGGTGACATCCCTGACATGGAATTCACATCTGACCCGCCATGCTGAAGGCCTTGAAAGTCGCCCACAGTTCGCATCTGAGGCTGTTGGTGCTGTATCTGAAAACTGCCCTGGCGCAGCGGTGCTTGCCGCATGCCAAACATGGCGCCTTGCATATTTGCTGTTTGTGGCACCGTATTGAGGCACTGACTGGGCGCCTCTCGTAGTGGTATAGCACCGAGAGTTTGACGCATCGGGTCTTGGTTCAGCTGCTGGTGAGGTGCCATATGTTGACTGTGATGCGGTTGGTGGGAAAATTGCTGCTGTTGCTGCTGCTGCTGCTGTTGCTGCTGCTGTTGCCCAAGTATCGTGTTCACTGGGCTCGGCTGTCCACCGTTGCTCATCGGACTCATACATTGGATATCCGGTACTGGCGTCAAAGGGAACCCGCTGATTTGTTGCTGATACTCCAGTCCTGGCGACATAACTCCTGGCGAGCTGACAAATTGAGGGGCCATTTCAATGCCTTGTTGCATGCCGGGATTTGGCCCATTCGAACCATTTGAGCAGTTCGAGCCGGTCATCGAGCCGGTCAGATCCATTTCGTACTGACTGTCGTACTCGCTGATGGAAAACTTCTGGTCCAAGTCTGAGTTCATGGCCATCGGCATTTGAGGCACAGGCTGTGCCATTCCAGCATTGCCAAATCCGTCAAAGATATCGTTGCTGAGCATGTCGAAAGTTTCGGGAGCTTCCTTGAGCATAGGGTCGGCCGTCCGGGCTAGGACTTGGGAGATCTTGTTGACGAGCATCGGCATGAAGCGGTAATCGCGATTGCTCGCAGCAGTGATAATGGTCAACAGCTCATTAGCCTGTTCGTGAGGGCCAATGTCAAACTGGCTACGAGATGCCGGTTGAAGCAAGAGATGGTTGATTGTCTCGTGGCATATCTCTAGGAGTCGCGCAAGCTAAGATGCTGTTAGAAATAGGATAAGACAACAAAGGGGTCATGAAACGTACTAAACCTGAGCCCAATAAATCCATTGAGGATTCAGGGAAATGCGAGGCCATGCTTCTAAGCAGGTTTCTTGTGATCCCTACCATGCCTATAAAGTTGCTGTTCTGCGAGTTGTCCATGGATCCTTCTCTTAGCTGCCAGATAGTGTTCTGAAGCCATTGTCGACCACTCGATTCATCGAGTAAATTTGACCCAGGTGCGTGATAGGCTCGCATACAGTCGTTGAGCTGCCTTGTGAGAGCGTTGACGTCCGAAGCAGACAAGTTATCTTGGGCATTACTCCAGAGAGCTGTGAGCGCATTATCGAATGGGAGGTACAGGCCAATTTGCATGATGAACGAGTCAAGTTGGTTGCGCAGGGGATCGGCAAGATCGTCCTCCATGGTTGGGAGTTTGACAGTTGCTTGGAGAGATAATGGGCGATTACGCTGAAGGGCATATCCTCTGTAATGAACGTTAGTTATCAACGTTAAGTAAAGCGCACGAGGGTTCGCAAAACGTACCTTTCGGCCATGAAGAAGAGCCAGAACAGTCGTCGATATCGAGTGGCCTCGATAGGGTTGAGCTGAACTAAGCCCTTTTCTTCGTGCCTGCCAGACATGTGAAACATGCTCGTGGCGTCTCGAAGGTAGTACCAGGCCTTCTCATGCTCCTGAGTGCCAGAGTAGCAGCCGAAGATGAAAAGATTGGTCGCAAGGATGTTGGGGTTAATATTTGACCAGTATTCGTACCCTCTGCGAACCCGCAGTGTCTCCTCAAGGAGCAACTGACTCGAGATAAGATTGGAGCCTGGGTCGTTTTGGAGGTTGAAAAGTTCGTTGACAGGCATGGTCATGCCGGGTTGAAGCATGATGAAGGCGCAGAGTGAGGTCATCAGGCAATAAGTATCTCGGTTCTGATCCATGGCCTGCATGTCTTGCTCGATTTGAATTCGGCTGAGAACCGGCATTTTCGTATACATGTTATCGAAGTAAAAGTTGAGGCACTCCTTGACGATGTCGTTGGTTAGAAGGCCTGGCGTCGGGTTTGTGCCGGGGTTTGTGAGTCCGTTGGGAGCGCCGTTGAGGAGGTTATGGACTTTGGCGGCGAGGCTTGTCTGGCGCTGGTTCTCACGTAATTCGCTGATGACCTTGGCTCTGGAGCCTTTCGGGCCCTTCTTCTGAGGAATCGCATTGTAAGTGCAGGAGAGCTGGGCGGTTTCGCAGTTGCGACATGGAATGACGCCGTCGCACTTGACCTTGCGACGGTGGCAGGCATCACAGGCCCTTTTGACAACTTGAGTCATTGTAGAGGATGTTGCAACGGCCGGATGGTCGGAGCGATGAGGAATTGAGTTTGGACAGATAACGTCGAGGCGGCAATGACGCCCGAGTATTCCAAAGTCTGGAAGTTCCAGGCTCGGTGTTACTCTCGCGATTGCGATTGCGCTTGCGAGCAAAGTCTGGGGATTGTGGGGATGGTAAGTGTTGGGAGGTCGATTCGGACGCCTCGAAGTTGGGTGGATGAAAGGTGAGTTGCAGGCTTGGAGGGTATTCGGCCCTTTCGGTTCTTGTCTGGAGGGAAAACGCGGGGATGGTCGGTGGAAAATCCGGGGGGGTGTCAGCCCGAGACCCAGAACGGGGGCATGAGAGGTCGGCCGAAGACGACTTGAAGTTGGTGACGAGAGCGTTCGAGGAGCGTGTGAAGCGAGAGCTGTAGTTTTGCGATCGTTTCGGTGGATGCTTGTTGGAGTCGTGGCAAAGTTGTTGCGGTGGGAGAGATCGAGTCCCGGGGCGAAGGGTGGTAGCCCAGAAGGAGGAGACAACCCGTGACAAGACGACCGATCAGTCGAGTGCCAGGAGCCAGGACGGAGGGACAGCCCACGGAAAAGGAGGCTAGAAGAGGCAACGCCCGTTCATTCTGCTGGGTCTGCTAGCCTGTAGGAGAGAAGGAACCGTCGGGGGCGTGAGTCGGACGCGCTAGAGGGGCGGTGGTAGTACGTATTGTACGAAGTACGTACTAGCAATAGCCAAGAGACTGGGGATGGTGGATGAGGTGGTGCGTGTTGGATGTGGGATCCATGGATGTGGGATCCATGGATGTGGGTGTGGATGAGAAGTGTGACAGTGTGAAACGAATTCTTCTGCGGTACTAGTACTGTGTAAGTAAGCTGGCGCCACCTGGGCGCATGAGAGCAGGCACTGTGCTACTGCGCCAATCTTAGAAAAATGCCACAGATGCATTGCAGGCGACACTGTGCTACTTCTCACGCACTGTCTCATGTGCACGGCTTCTCTCTATTTGTGAAAGCGTGTAAAGCAGTCGTCCGGGGCTCCGATCCTCCCAGCACATCTCCTGGCGCACTCCGGCTGCCCCAACTCACCCGACACCCGACGCCTATTGCTGAGCCCTGCTGAGCCCTTGTCTAGGCTCTTTTGTCGCGCTACCGGGCACATCGACACGCTGCGGCCTCTGCGGCGCGGCGTCCATGCCGGTCGTCGGTTCGTGCTGTGCTGCACGTACATAAAAGTGTAACGTCGTAGTGGAAGTTGGGGGAAATATGGCAGGGCCTAAGCTACAGTGCGATTTGCATATACTACAGTGCGACCAACTTTGCTGACAACATGTCCGCCTCCAGACAGGCCATCTTCCATCTCAGACAGGAGACGCCTTGCCACGGCCTTCCCCGAGACGCCATGTCTTATGCCTTTAACTTTGACACTGCCGTAGGCTGCTTTAATTCTGGAGCTCATTACCTATTATGAACCAATTTGCAGAAATATGCATAGTTTTTTCTATATCGCTTTGATCAGAGTTCGTACTAATTATTGGTGCCTTTCGGCTTCCGGAAGACACCGAAAGGCACCGCCTCCTCTCGTGGCTTTGCAAGGGGACGCAGACATGCAGTGTCGCCTCGCAGCATCCTTCGAGAACGATACACAGCTAAATTCGAAACGAATGGTCAAGTGCTCACGAGTAGCACAAGACAGGCAGCACTTCCAGATTCCTTGGCATACACTTGATAGAGATAACTAGTAGGCGAGACACTGTGTCTCGAGAATTGCTGACTCGGTGGCATGAACCCGATAACACGACTTATGCCGGTGGTTCGACAAAAGCGCCTCCTCGTTTAATTTTTCTTGCTATTGAAGCATCACAACGTTTGAGCTACAAGTTCAATCGCCCGTTCTCCCAGTCTACAACTCGCTGAGAAGTTTTCCTATGTGAACATAATGCTTAGCCAAACTTTCGGACAGTCCAGCCGCCTCCTCAGCCTCCCATGAGGTTTCTACGTGAAGCCTTTTACACTGGTCTGCAGCAGCAGCGGCTGTTTCAGGTGTCTTCAACGACAGTAGTATGTGCGCCTGCGCGCTGACCCGTCTGACTGTGTGACTGTGCATCCTGAACTTGGGGCGGCATCTGTTTGGTCTGCTAATTTTCGCACCGACAGCGTGGATGTCGCAAGATCTAGAACCATCGGGTCGCCCTAGGATACATCCTTCTACCCACCCCTAATCGACAGCAGGAAAGGCTCAAACGAGCCTTGTTTGAAATGAGGACTTCCCTAATGAAACAATTAGTGTATAATAATTTACTAAAGCGACTAGTTACTTTCGCATGCTATTGCTGACCCCGGCCATCCCATACCAGGTTCATGATCCTCAATATTCTACTAAGCGTTGCCATTAGTTGACACTTTCAAGGGGCGGTACCAGGTTGCCATGCAATTTAATCAAGTTTCAACTTGAACATGCGTTGGGAAGGTGACGATGGAAGTAAACCCGGCGAGTGCAGTAGTGTCGTCGCGCCTTATGCTAATGCCAATGTCTCTCACGCGCCAGTACTATCCAGGTCCCAGATAGCCTCAACTTAGAGTCCCAGGAGATCACCGACAAGAAGCAATGTAATTTCATCTAAACTACCACACTGAAACAAAGGTTAACACCCCCAACAAAGTGGTATAGTTTCGATCTGATGATATCCCCTCTATCCCCTCTTGTCTGTCTATTGGTCTGAAAGGCCCCTATGCTCATTTGTATTCCGACCTTGAGGGAGACCGCCTCGACGACGAGTGGCGGGGAACGCCATTGTATGCCTGGCTCTCCATCAAATAGCCGTCAGAGCTGGTAACACGCTTGGCGTCCGCGTAGCGATTGATGACCTGGCTAGGGTGGAAGAGGTTAAACAAGAGAGCGACAGTACCCATCAGCAGTGCATCGAAAACATATATCCAAAACTCCTTCGATTGAAGCTGGCTTTCCTTTCCCATGATGTACTCGGCGACACGGAAGACGGATCGCACCATGATAAGAAAGCTTGATGCGTAAAGAACAAGGAGCAGTCTCCTCCATGGTACAACAAGCTCATACGATTTTCGAGTAGGCTGTTTACGGATGCGTGCGTGGAACACCATAGTAACGATGATGAAGAAGCCGAAGAAGAGGATTTGAATGCCCAGTCCACCAACAATGATGTATTCGCCCCTCTTGACACCGCTCCCGTCTTTACTTGACGCAAGCATGCCACCGCCTACATACTTGTGTCAGCCTTGAATTGAAGTCCTGAAGCTAGAGCCCAACATACCTGCACTTTGAGCGAGGAAGGACAGAACATCGCCAGCCACGAACACCTTAGTCAACCAGTTCGGTCTAATCATTGACAGGTTCCCGGCCTCCAAGAGGTTCATCATGCGGCCCAAGATCATATAAATTGATGCCGCAAACAGGGCGGGTCCGAGAAGTAGGAGAAGCGACTGGATAATGTACGGGTTTTTCGTGAAATCAGGTGCTTCGTTGGCGGACAAGGCACGGCCAACGTAGCCAACTGCCTCGACTACAAGCAACACTATGAGCTTCAAACCGTAAAATGAGTTTTCGACACGCGACTTACATAGACAGCCAATGAGAAACGGGATAAAGTACCATGTTCGATTTCGGATGAGTTGCCAAGAGTGTAGAATGGCGGAACCCCCGAATACAGCGATGAAGACGATTGCAGCTGGTAGCGACGGATTGTAGTTGTAAAAGACATAGGCTGTCTCGGAACTATCAGCGGCCATTGTTTTCTTATAGATTGTTCTTGATTGAAGAATTTCGTATCGTGAAATTTCTAGTTGCCAACTTGCTGTCTGTTGACTTAGGGAGTGAGCAGGCGTAGGCTACAGTTGAAAGAGATAGAGATAATGAGCCCAGTCTACAAACAATGGAGATACAACGACTGTATATATAAGTACATTTACGTGTAAACCCCTTTTGGAGACATTCAGTATATCTGCTTTCCCCTCGTAAAGTCGTAAAGGGTCAAGCCGTGATTTGACTCTATACGCGGACACGGTCACCGGCATTCCGCTGATTTAAAAGCGGGGCACCGGGGCGGCTCGAGACCCACACCGCCGTTATACGCGTATACAATCGCCGTGTCCTCAAACGATACGGCCATTCAAGATCGACGGCGTAGTAAACTGATCGGTTATTTTAGGTGCTGTTTTCCACTCCGGTACGCGCATCCAAGGGGATATTCCTTAGGGCTGACGAAGATCCACGGATCGGAGACTTCGTACCTGTAGCATTCTAGCCATCTCCAAGTGCCGGATGAGCCTCATACAGTACGCAACTGACTTCGTGTTAAGGCTTGGCAGATAGTTTATTGACTTCTGGTGGAAATGATGTAAGAAGATCTGATGGATCTAAGAGCCCAGACTACCTACTACGCAAAAGGTGAAATATAAAGATCTTGACCATTTCATGGTGTGGTTTTTATTCCACAGCAATGAGATCCTTTCCTTTAATACTGGTTATTGCGTGCCTTTCCTTGAGCCTCAGCAATAGAACTCATCAGCCATTGCAAAAACAATTTCTAGTATATATGCTACGTGAGAGGCCATCTCGTCTGAAGCAACTCCAGTGACTTTGTGCATCATTGGTCACTGAAACTAAGATCTCTAACCTGCACTACTTAACTACATTGGAGTGTGTTGCGCGCAGGTGATAGCTTCCGTGCCGCCCTTAGAATGAACATGACACTGCAGTCTAAACAACATCCGCCAACGATATTCAGTTGATACTTAGCAACAATAGATCCTAAGTATATTACTCGCAGTGTGACTACAGTAGCATCGTTGAACATGTTTATCAAGGTCTTGTTGATAGACCAACTAAACGACAGTCGCACCCCTGTATCTTCCGGAGATACAGCGTCCCCTAGAACGGCTTCCTCAAAGTGAACAGACACCGAATATACCCCGTCATCCCGATTGCCATCACTAAAAGCAACGGCGCCTCTCCAAATCTGTTTGGTGGTGACATCCGGCAGGACTGACCCCGTTGATGACAAGCAAAACAGGGCGCGAATATGAGTTAGTGAGCGAAGTCAAGTCCGGAGTACTGCATCGATAACAGACCACACGTTCATGACCAAACGTTAAAGAGGGCACGACTCTCCATGTGCTGTGAATTAAACAAACTTGCCCGTCATGGATCGAGGCCAACTCATCTTCTCGCAAAGTACTTGTCGACTTCAGATGATATTAATTACCGTTGTTCTGAACCCTCGACTCGAAGTCAATAGGACAAACCTGACTGGTTGCTAGTGATTCCGTTCGCTTATACGTAATTAACAGATATTCATACCCCTTGGCTCGTCAGCCGAGGCAGTCCATAAAAAGAAGTTCGCAGACCTCGGCGTGACCACAGTGTGGACAGCCCGCATGGAAAACTACGCCACGAAGAGTTCTTCAGTGCGCACTGTGCGTTCCACAGTGGATCGTGGCAGCCCCCTTGGGCGTGCCAAGGAGGCCAATCTCGTCATGGCCTGGAAAACCTGGCCTCGTCGTGCAGTAGCTGCCGGCCTCGCCGTGCTTGGTCAAGCTTCGAGAAGACACTTACAACTTGTTTCTTGTGCGTCGCTGCGAATGGCCGTCAGTGGCTGACGCAGAAACGAGGAGAAGCGAGTCTTGTGCGCGTCGGCTCAGGGGCGTTCGCGTTCGCCATGCTCACAGCCGTCTCGTGAAACGATGCATCGTGAAGCGACGAATAGTAGGCAGTATGTGCACGTAGAGGCGAATGCCGTGAACTGACAGCAGTGCGGAATGTAAGCGGCAAGACGCCTGTTCCCTGACCTTGTGCTGCGTCTAGGGAATTGTATGTGGTGAAATTGCTTCTCGCTCGCCGTCGACCCAACGCTCGCCGTCGACCCAAGCAACCAAGGAAAGGAAGGGTTGAAGGGGTTCTCCCTCCGCCTTTTCGTCCTCCAACCATAAGCATTTCTCGCACACCATCGGAGATGTTCAAGGCGGAGAAATCGCCAGACTTGGGGCTTCACACTTCACTCTTCATCACTAAGCCCAGGTCAGCATAGTGCATAACATAGTCGGTCCGAAGAGGCCATGGCCAATTTAAGCAAGGCTGACAAGCCACAGCATTTGTTAGTGGCGCGTTGCGCAGGAACTGAAACCTGCCAAATGTCTCGGCAGAGGCCCTTTGTACGATGATGGCCGTCATCGTTGCTCAACACACAAGAAAGATGTGAGATTGGAGTAGAATGAAACATCTACCTACATAAGTAGTAGTTGTAGTACAGTGTTGTGCGTGGCTGTGGCTGGTCTTACAGCCCCACACAAGTCACGTGTAAGGATCGAACGACCTCGATGATCACGATGTACATACCGTGTTTCAATTCCATGGACATCCCCTGGCTCACTACTCGTCATATTAATTAACATGCCAGACCCCTTGATTTTTTACTTCAACGCGCATAGTATTATTATTTGCAATGACCAAAAAGAAAATATGTCAGAATGAACACCACTAACATGTTGCGAACACACGGGTTCAGGATGCTAGGTCGTAAACGTTTAAATCGTCTCATAAATACGAACAACGAACCGCTGTTTACGTTTCGTTCGAACGAACATGGACTTTCAAGAGGATATTCGAAATGAAACCAAAGGTATCACGCTTTTCGAGATCCAGTACTGTCCTCAATTTCTCCGGACTCCCTGCATCCTATATTGGCGGCGGCGTTGTGTGGTGTTCTACCCTAAACCTAGCGAGGGCGGATGCATCAGTCGCGAGACATCCTTGATTTGTGTATGCAACTTAAGGTTGGATTCATGTTGCGAAACTGTTAGAGATAAACGAAGCGCATCGTGAAAACATTCATCACTCACCCAAGAAACTGGTCAACGCATTTTTCGTTGTTTGGCAGCCTTTGGTCTCACGCATAACTCTTCTTGTTCGTCCTAATTCAGATTACCAACACTATTGCTTTGCTAAAGGTCGAAGACAGCTAGTACGACGACTAAGGTGCCTGCTATCCGCGTAAAACCAAAAGGTCAACTTGCAAAAAGAAGCAGTAGCGTAAGGATTCCAGGGTGTGACCGACGATCCTCGAAACCTTGACGGTGCTAGGTAGTGTGATAGGCCGTGCGACCAGAATGAGATTGAAAAAAAATATCATAATTTCGGATCTACAAACGAGCGGAAGTTGCAGGTCTTCATTCCTATGTACGTTTGCAGCATGTCGTCTCGCAAAGAGGGCTGCAGTCTTTCCGAGGTCGGCCATAAGTGAGAAGATCTGGGCCTTGGTCAAAGCTGCACTATCATGCCTCGTGTCTCACCATACTCAGACAAACCCTCCGATACTCGTTGCGTCACTTGTGTATCGGCAAGATCGGCTCAAAGGGAGGCTGGACTCTGGTGGCCTTGATTGCAGTGGTAAAACACGATGTGGTCCCCTCACTCGCGCCAAATGTCTCTGAACGTTGGAGCTGGACCTGCGTGGGGACGAGCAATGAAACCGTGAACCTTCTGTCTATTTTTGAGCAACTGATTAGGCAAACAAGAGTAACCGGATTCAATCCGAGCCAGTATTATCGAAGCCGTGAAGAGTTCGAGTGAAGGGCAACAAGTGAAGGCGTAAGGACTAGGCTCATTTCAGTCGCTGTTGTAGGCTCACTTGAAGCTGCAGCACATTATGCGTGCTATTCCTTTAAACACGAAAATCGCAAACCAATTCCCACCTCAACACAGACGATACGTAGAAATGATCAGAGACTCTAGTAATGCCCACTGTGGTATCTAATGCCTAAAGAAGAAATTACCTATTCGAGCTATGAACGTTATTGCGGACCACTCGCATTTGTTTGCATACCGGCGGAGGCGGACGGGAGCGGGCCGGACCCATAATTATCTCCGAGTCAACCGGCGGCCAATCCTCTTCGACCATATCCTCGTGACCCTGGTGATTAGCTACACAAGGGATGCTAATCATGCTATCCTGTGAACCCTCGCAGGTAAGGGATATTTTGGCCGTCAAGATGTCGAAAACCTGAACGCTTCTGTTTACATCATTACGAAATTCGAACCGTCGAAATCTACGAGTGGAGTACATTTGCAGTAAAGATCTGCAACTTGATGCCACACCTAACTCAACAATGGACTTAACAAGCGACGACGAAAGAATGAGACGTTGATTAATCAAACACACACTGGTCCAGACATCTGCAGAGCCCTCGAGTGGCAAAAGTCCTGACAGATGTCGCTCCGAGTCCTACCATCTTCCGAAGCCAAGCACCAGCTGGCAAACCTCCCCGAACGAAACGAAGCGAACGATTCAAACATGCCACGAGTCAAGATGATTCAGACAGCAAAGAACAAGAATGTCGTCCTCTAGAACGAAGAGACTCTCCCCGGTTGACTGAGGCATACTCGCAGAGCTGCCAACTTTCAGAAAGAGCTTGCCTCCTGACCGAGCACTTATTCGATTGTCGACGATGAAGTTGAAAAAATTCAGTTCCCTCTGCATATTTCTTCATCGAAAATCGGACCATCCACTACGACGATCGATGCAATCAAACCCTATAAATAAGCAGACTTAGGTCTTCTTGTGGCACTGTCGACTCGCAAGCATCGTGCTGTCTTTCCTCTGCTAGACCCTTTCAACCGAGTCAACAAACAACGACGCGTCGACGCCAACCTCCCTGCGGCCAAGCCCTCCGACGCCTCGAGCATACATGGTAATAATACCACGAAGATCAAGTAGAGGAAGAGCTTTAGGACTCAGCATCTTCCAATGCTGCTAAATTCTAGCTCTGACTCCTGAGCACACGAAGACAAGCTTTTGCATTTTGGTATTCGGGGTGGACTAGCAATGCCCACTTAGCTGCTTTGCTGGTCTAATTGGGTTGAAAAACTTCAGCAACTTGCGTCTAGAATACTAGCTGCTGAGTATTTGCTTGCCAAACGTTTTATCCGGGTTTAGGGGGCACTGGCGAACCCTATACTCGCAACTCCCGGTTTGTACTTCGACCGTTGATAATTTCTTTCTCAGTCAGGCAAAGTCCCGAACCCTCTCAGGGAAGAAAGCATCAAGGGAGGGAAAGGCCTCCTGTGGATTGTAAATGCCAGGTGTGAATCATCTTGTAAGACATCAGCCCTGATTAGATAGGGGTTCACCTCCAATATGTGTCAACACTGGCTAACCATTTTGACCTGGTATGTTAGATTTGTACACAGCTCAACATGAACCGTTCCGCTCGAGGGCCGAGCCTTTCTTCCGTCGATGTGTCTTTAAGAAGTAAACCACGCCTAAATTCCAATACGAGAGACACGTTGAGGGGATGAGGTCATTGCTTGTGTATATTTTTCTGACCGTAGCATCTAATCTCGATCGAATTACCAAGATAGCTCGACGAGCATCTGATGCTGCCAAATAAAGATGCGGAGGAGCATATGAGAAACATATTCAACATAGCTGCCAACCCAAAAGAGTTGGGGATTTGGGCTTCGATATTGTAGGGTTTTGTTGTGTGCAGCCGCCGTGGCCCGTATCCCATCAGCGCATTTTGCCAGATGATAAGTGCACAATCTGCTGTTCAGAACGCTCTTCTTGCATAAAGGACGGCTGGTTGGACACGATAAAGGTCAAGCGAAGCTGCGGGATACGACGGCAAAGTCACTGTCGCGAAGAACTCAAGCCCGTAAGGGGTTCTGTATTGGTACCCGGGGTCCAATGAGGCCAGACTGCGTCATCATAAACTCTGTCACAACGGTGGTCACTCTGCATCGACTCTGAAGCAGGACTTGCACTAGCACTGTCTCAGTTTCCAGCCCATGAAGGTCCAAAAGACGTTGACCGAGTACAGGCGAGCCGTGAAGCATCAGGGGCAATGAGAAATGTGTTCGGCACCGTTGTACCACATCATGGCTAGCTTTCGAATGCCTCTACCGTGACAGCAGCGAGTCAAGCATTGCAAAATGCAACATACCTTGTAATCGACCAGGGAAGTGCCTTTCATTCTTCGCAACTAGGCATCGACGTCACCAGCTGGGTCCCGCCCCATGCCATGGGTGTAGTATTTCGGTGGATCATTGATTTCTGTTGAAGCCGGTGAGGAGAACCCATGTCATGATGTCTCAGAGCCCCAATATATTCAGATGAAGAACTATGATTTGTGGCAAAGAGAAAATTCAGAGGGCTATATCCGCATCCCGGCATACATGATGCGAGGCGTTTCCGACATCTTTCGAGACTTCCCCGGCGGGTTAGCAGCTTACCAATGACCCTGCTTACCCCGAGCGAGGATGCAATTTAATTAGCATCCCCATGTGGTCTCGTTGATGACCGCGTCTTTGACTAGAAGAAAAGCTGCACCCCTCGCAGTCAGGAAGCTAAGAAACGACTTCTTGACAACTATCGAGATCTAAGGATATAACCAGCAAACTTACCCAAAAAAAAACCTCATTGCACTGTTCGGGGTCAAACTAAACAACGCCGGGCACTAGACGTAAACTTCTGGCTCGCAGCATGTATCTGCACTTGTAGGGGTGTAGCCTGCCCCTGTGCCTGGCAGTTGAGACAAGCATGCCGTTTAGTTGGAGCTTTGACGAGGCTCTTCAAGACAACCCCTGCTGGTTTATGAGATGCTAGTCACGGTACTTTCTTGGTCGGCAGCCGGAACCCCTTGAGTAGTCCACGCCATGGGCGGTCTCACATTCATTCATCATGAAGCCCCTCGCATGATACACACAGATTCAACGGCACTGGAAACGGCTCCTCTGCCTGACGAATCGACCTACATAATCCTGAAATCTTACGAGACATTCTCAGCATACTTCAAACTAGTTATACACCGTTATCTGTCACCACCTTTGAGCTCTAAATTACCTGGGCGAGTGGATGTTCAATTTGTTCATTTGGAGCTCAGCAACCCCTCAATACCTACCCAACATCAAAGGGTACTGATACGAAGTGGTTAACTCCCGAAACCTGTCAGTCTTTCCTTGCCGAAGGCTAAATGCTACGTTTCCAGCAAACATTCGGATAGCCTTAGGATACTAGCATCTGACGTTATCTTCGTCCCACGGTCAACTACGAACACCATCTGAGAGGGCCGTCACTACAGCGAGACTCCCGCACCTTCATCGAAGGTTTAATTGTACCACAAGGAACTGCCATCACTCTACCCCGCCAGAGTCTGCAAGGCACTGTGAGGCTCTTTGGACAAGCGTCAGTGACCTCCACAGTTCCAAGTGCCGAGCCGACAGCAGCAATCCCCTGAACGATGTGCTCACCCGAGTTACACGATTGTCACTTGACTGGCCGTGTGCCGCAGCTTGTGCCCCTTGGACACTTCAGATTGCCTGACGACGATTGCTTGTGGCCCGGAATTTACACGGTATCTATACTATAACCAAGCAGCCCATATGAACACTGCACAACGGGCCGTTCTATCCTTCATGTCGTCCGAAGTGCTTGCATAACCTACCTATTGAGCCGAGAGCAAACAGTAGAAGCATAACACCGCGGAGAGGATGGATATCGGCAGAGTCGTGGAGCCTAATCAGGTCGAGGTAGTGCAACAGCGTTATACGCCTACTTAAACCTGAAGCTGGCAGTCGCAGCTGAGATTCGAAGATAAAGGATCATTGTTGGATTTCAGACGATCATTACCCTTCTTTTTGACACGAGACTTCTTCACGTCAAGCTTGTGGCTTCCAAGGCATGATGAAGTTGACTTTCGTTTGCGCCATATGGCTGGCAATGGGGTTATTGGCTGCGGGCGACAAAGTCCCTCCTAAGGACGTGAAGCAATATTTGCATACAACCGAGAACACTGCACACGGGGAAGTTGTGACTATAACAGTCGACTGGCTGTTTTCGTCATCAAAGGAGGATTCCTTGACAGCTTTCTCCGTCCCTGTCCCTGTCCCTATCTCCAAGACAACAATATGCGCACAGCACTGCTCTGTCGTGACTCTATCTACGTACACGCGGTAAGCTCCTGAACCTCTTTGTCGTTCATAGAAGGCGCTAATACTCCCGAGATCGACAAGCAGTTCAACATCAACTCCAACAAATGGCCCTGCCATATCTACTATTTGTACCACGATATACGATACATCGGCTGAACAGATTGAGTCTACGACCACGTCAACAACAACAATATCGACAACTTCCAACACCCCGAAACTGACTACAATATCGATCACATCCACTGACACAACGACAGTAATTGGATCGGAGCCAACAACGCCAGCGCTAACTGCGTCGGCTTCAACGTTAACCTCCTCGTTGTCGGCAGCTTCTATAACGAGCGAGACAACTTCGGCGTCCATTGATATTTCTGCGGCTGGAACTCCGTCTACTTTTACGTCTTACGGAACCCCGTCTTTTCCAACGCCTTATTTGTCTACTATCACATCGACTAGCACGACTGCTGGAGTCTCTTCGGAGCCTTGTTCAACTGATATAACTATCACGCAGACTTTCGTCACGACGTACACGTCCACAGTTCCGACAACAGCCACACTCGTTCGTTCACGTCTGACCACCATTCGGACTGTGGTCTTGGAAACGTCAACTTCAACTGGCGAGAAGACTATACAAGTTGCTAAGACGACGACGGCCACTATTAGCACAATTAGCCTAGAAGGGAGTTGCTTGAGCGGCGGTGCTGCATGCGTGGCAACGTCTACAACCACGACATTAAAGACAGTCACCATTGAGGCTTCGGTTTCCACTTGGACTTCCACTATCACCTCGGGTTCGCAGTTTCCGGCCACTATCACCTCGAGTTCTCAGTATTCAGTGTTCATGTCCGGCGAATCTGCCTCTGCCAGCTCAGGGGTAAATCAGACACCTGGAACCAACAAGGATGGCAGCACGTCAGCATCGACTGCTGGCGCTGTGGCAGTCACTGCTGGTGTTGGTTTGGGTGCTTTCGTTGGGTTGGTAGCAATATTGGCATGATGACTTTTGCGTGGAGGGTGTCCAAGACCTGGCAACTGGAGCAATAGTAATGGGGGATAGCTAATACCTGGACCAGAGGACTGCAGAGTAAGCCAACGAGGGCTGATACTGAGAATAGACTGAGCTAATACTACAAGCTGCAAAGTCTGTTACGTATTTTGATAGCTTCAAAAGGGTGTGAGCGTGCACTGCACGGGATTGGTTCCGGATGTCATTGCCAAGTTCCCTCCTTTGTTTCCTCAATGCTCGCTTCTCGACCAGTCACAAGATCACCACGACGAGAAGAGGCGAGTCAAGACCGAATAGCGGCGGGTAAGTTCGGACCATGCCCGTGCGTTGGTTGTGTGCTCTCCCCCCCCCCTCTCAAGGAGACCGGCGTGAGAGTGTTGGCCCTTCGCTATTGTAAGGAGCCAGCAGAGCCTCGTCTGATGGCTGCCTCAGTATGTAGTTGTGATTTGGCGTCCAGGGACGAGCTGACACGTGGATTTTGGCTTGATTAATCAAGGAGGCTCAGCCGAACTTGCAAGAGATCTGGAGGAGCACAACATGATGAGAGTCGTGACACAAGGAGGGCATAACTGGGAGCCTGGAGCAGCATGAAACACATTTTCGTTTCTAGCGGCTCTCCAGTAAGCCGTATTGAGTACATTTGTCTGTCAACGGCTTGACTCGCTTTATTAGAAGCCATTCTCTTTGTGGAAACCCGTAAAATTCATGCTAGAGGCTTCGGTGGTGGTGGTCTTCTGGATGTGATACAGCCAAGGAACTTCGTACCCCCTGCCTCGTCAAGGCAACGAAGTACATGGTGCCAATATCGTGTAGCCCCCTGGCACACCTGTGTTACATCTGCAGAAGAGTTGCTCTTTGATGAAGAGGCATTCGCCCTGATGAGCCAGTAGACGCTTTTACAACACTGTAGCAGTGGGCCTGGCGGACTGCCACACCAGATGTTGGAACAATGCCCTTGTTCTCTGGCCCAGAACCATGACCTGCATCTAGATGTACCATCGGATGAGTGGAATGTGCCAACAAGGGTTCATTCCTAGTGAGGTACTTCGCAGGATAAGGGGGGCTTGCGGATCACCACCCTGCGTCCGCGATGCCACCACGCCTTCTATCAAACATGGAGCAGCCATGCTACGGCCGGTTATAAGCCAGTTCATCGAGTACGATAGCCGCCTGCTTGTACGTAGTAATGAGATCCCGGACCTGCTCTGGCCGAATGGGTGGGGTCGCCATCCTCGCCGGAGCCTCGCCGGGTGTCTCTTCCGGGATCAATTTTACCCAGGGATCGTGTTAATCTTGACGCTCAGATCGTTGTCATTCTGTCGTACTTGGCGTCTATCAGGTCTCCGCCTTGGCTACTGAGGTAACAACACTATTCCGCTCGTGAACTGACACCGGCATGCTTAAGGGGCTGTCCGTGGTCGGCAATGGCAACCGCTCGTTGGATTCCCCGCCCTGTCCTTGTGTTTCGTAGTCCGTGCCGCCGAAAGGAAGCAAAGATGGACGCTCCCAAGCCCAAGTCCAAGTCCAAGCCCAAGCCCAAAGACTGAACTTCTGATCTACAAACCATGAACCCTAGCTGGCGCCGATCGGGGAGACCGTTCCATCGCTCCACCTCCACACTATGCACCAGCGCGTACGCAATGTTAAGGCTCGTCTTAATTGGCTTGACCAGGTTTTTGGAACCCTCAAGAACTCAACGTGAAGCCACTGGGGCGAGAGGTCTCGACGGTGGTAATTCTCCAGACACGACTCCGGAAAGAGGTAAGTTTGTGGCGGCGATAAGAAGCGCTATATCATATTTGTAAAACGGGCTCATGAGGAAGGGAAGAGGCAACAAATAATAAGTAAGCTAGGAACATGGTCCGGTGAGGTAGCGTACTGGGCTTGAGTATCAAGCGTCCGGGTGATGATTTCTCACCGAGTCAGGGGGCGGCTCCGTGACAGTCCGGCCGCAGCAAGGTTACGTGTTCGGGAACCGCGGATCGGCTGGAGAGCCTTCAGGACTGAGATCAATGTAAGGCATCGAATTGCATGAAAGGGAAAACCTGGTTTCATGGTTCATGTGACGTGTTTGTATAATTCGAGCTGAACACTGCTGCATCATCATGCATAGCTGTCGAAACTGTAGGACGAAGGATGAACTGGAGGGCCACACGAGATCCTGCTAGTAGAACATCCGCCCTCAATTTTTGACAGGTCATTGTAAGACCGATAAGCTACCTGCAAGCCCGAGTACACTGAGTGGCCACACCAACCGGGGGTTTGTGAAGTCTGATGGCGTAGTCTTCGACAGGCGCGCTAACTCAACGGTGTTGGTCCATGTTTTCTCACCAGTTCCACAGAACACCGCAAACGACTGTACTAGAGAGAACCCGTAGCATGCTTACGGTGGTTGACTTGAGACGATGAGTACCTGGTCTGTTGAAAATTTCTGTCACAGGAGAGAGGTGTAGGGAAACGGGGAGCCGGAGGACTGTGCAGTCATCTGCAGCTATCTCGAGTTTTCCTTGTATGTAGAAGAGTGAAGGTTTATATTATCTAGTAAAGACTGTAATTTGATACGTAATACATAGTAGAGACAGTAATATGGTTTCAAGAACCTGTTGATACTATTTGAAAGAGCGTCAGGGCAGGTGCAGAGTAGTGCCTCACAACCGTCCCGGTCGAAAATTGTTAGGAATTTCGACCGGAAGGAAGACAACAAGACAAACGGAGTTGTGCTTGCTCAAGCAAAATGCCTTCAAAGGTCCGAATTATTACTCCTCGTCGGATTCCTCAGATTCGTCCGAGTCTTCGATCATGAAGGCCGCAGACTGGGTTGTGTATTTCATGTTGGGGTACTTAGCAACTGGTACCAAAGGATAGAGACAAGTCTTATTTTTGCGAGTCTCTCCATAGGCTGCCTTCCAGGGAGCAAGGAGGGAATCAGGAATACCCCATCCTAGCTTCTGGCTGCGAAGCCAGAGCCGGACCATGTGACGGGAGACGGTCTCGTCGTCCTTGTAAGCATCTCGTCGATGCAGCAAGGCCAGGTTGTTGGAGAAGAGCAGATCGCCAGTCTGTAACTTAAGCTGCAGCTCCGTTCGATATGCGGACTCGGAAACTGCTTCGAGCGCGTGCAGTTGAGAGTCTGTCAAGGCGGGAATTTCCGAGTTCGTCATGCTGGGATGCGGTCCGAGGCGCTGGGGATCGACGCTGGCGAGAAGCTTGCCATCGTGGAATGTAAAGAGAGGAGCAAGATAGAAGGAAGCTTTGCGTCCAGAACTAGACGCAAATTTTGTCAGCAGCTTCTTCGAATCGAGGAATATAGATCTGGTATTAAGAGTCGACTTACAGTTGCACCGGCCAGTTGGGAGCAAGGAGTGTCTTGACAACTTCAGGCTCGCGGTTGACTAGATCGTTGAAGACAGTCCAAGCCGAGCTAAGATAGGTGTAGCCACCTTCTTGTGCGCTGTGTCGAACTTGAAGGGATAGAAGATCGCAGCCCATGTCGGTGTGGAAGGCCTACGAGAAAACATGAGGCTTGTAACGATTCGGAGGGGGCGATATAGTTACCAGAGGTGCGTTGGTATGAATACCATGTCGACGGTTGGCCGGGACGGTCCATTGCTTGGAGTCCGTGACGTGGGCTATTTGTCTCAGTGTCTATGTCCAAGATGCAGATGTATAGGGAGCGGTCAGGGAGGAGGCGAGGCTGCCAGCCAGAACAACTCACAGAGCATGTTGCCCTTCCGATCCTGGAAACCCCTTTTCTCAGCAATGTGGCTGGCGAGGCCCAAAAAGACAGTCACACTATCTTCGACACTGTAGTTCAAGGCATCGAGACCGCGGATGACAAAGAAGCCACGGCCGAGATGGAGAGCTTCAGCGGAGGCTCCGAGGCGACGGGCAAGAGTCGGGAGGGGAAAGTTGCTCTCGGCAACCTCATCACCATCCAACTCCAGTCCTGTAAGCTGTTAGTAATTTGGAGTCACATCTCCGCGGGGTCGCCAGAGTTTCTGACTCTTGAAAGACGCCAAGGCATCTTTAATCTCGGCAATCTCATCGATACTAAGCTGCAGGGTATAGACTTGGTTGCCCTTGAAGTCAGCCCCTGACCAGACCAAAGGCCCAGTCAGAAGATCAGGAGAATCCTTCAAGGACAAGTCAACTACAGCGTCAGGAACTACGCCTGGTGCTTGGTTTTTCGCAAAACTGTACGGGAGGCCCGTAGCAGTGTTAATGGTGTTGTCTCCGAGTGTCGACATCGTTTATTGTCAAAGTTGAAGAGTTGGCTTAGTGATCGAGAAGTGGTCGAAATCGAGAAAAAAGTAGTTTATAATGATACTAGGGATCCAGAGCAAAGCGTGTATACTGTGAGTTACGACTGTAGACATCTACGTTTAAGGGGGCTCCAAGTCGTTCAAGTACACAACTCCTCCCCCCTTAGATCCAACAATCGTCGTCCTCAGCACCAACACCTCCAGCAGCGACCCACGTCCATCCCGCGCTTCGCGAGTGGATGTTGATATTGATCGCTGAGTATAGACGCCCGGGAACTGCATCTCCTTGTTGTCTCTTCTCGCGGATTGGCTCTGTGATGGCCACATGTTCGTCATCGTTCGGAACGGGGGTATCGGTCTGCTGCTCGGGATGGGGATAGCCTGGGAGGCTGTCGTCTGGTCGGCAAGGGACGGTGTCAATATCGCGGTGTCAATGTCAGTGGGAGCCAACAGCCCGGAGGGGGAGGTCGTGGGGCGGCCACATTGATTCGGCGCTGACGAGGAGGTTCGTTGAGAGGCTGAACGGTCAAGTTGATGTGTTGGAAACAAACCTCTACTAGGAGGTGCCCTGACAGCGTATCAAAACAGGACTACATGACTGTAAGAACGACGAAGAAACTGCAGAGTATCGAAATAAGTAGGAAACGAAAGCTAGCCAGTTCGATGATACGCCCCTAATATCGCTTCCCGTTGATGAATTTGCCCGAGCTGGTGGAGCTGCCGATGCCTCATTATCTCGTTTTCGCCTGTCTAGTAGACCTGAAATCGTCCCCGTACCACCGGTCAATCCTTAGTAGACACCTATTCATCTTTTAGACTTGGTAATTCAGGGGCTTTCTGAGTTCAGAGGAATCCGGATGGATCGATCCACGCCATGCCTCGGCCAGAGTGAAACTAACACGAGACTAAACGAGAAGTCAAGATGCATGACATCAAGATCTAGCACGGCCTGTAGTCTTCAATTTAGCAAGCGGGAAGTGTGAGAAGCTCGAGGTTCATTTAATCTATGCCATCGAAGGCATATAAGATATCTAGGAGTATTGACTTCATGACTTTATGTGCGACACGCAACAACAGCTGGTCTGTATCTGTCCAGTCGCACAACTACACCCCTGAGACAGTCCATGTACTACCAAAACGTTCCTCGTCCCTACAGCGAGCTGAAAAGGTACCCTGAGGAAAAGAATACTTTCAAGTAACATCCTCTAACACCACCCTGGACTCTAGGAGAGACCCCAAGGGCCCAGCTAGCCATCGTGGGACGCCATTCCAAAGCGAGCAAGGTTGACTTCAGATCGTTTCGTACCGACGGTTGATTTTCTCCGCCGTCATCATCGAGGCCCTCGTCGTCTCCACTGCGTGCTGCCAATATCCGGCTGTATCGTCGTGTCGTGGAATCTGCGAGTGTCGGTCGCTATGATGATAGTCGAGACTCCGGCCAGCCACGAGATGCGCCACTAATCAGCCTCCCGCGCCCACGACTCTGAGAACCCTGACAACAAACCTGGACAATTTTCAACCGGCGAAGAACAAAGTGGGGTGCCAAGGTGCCAACGGAGAGATGCGAAGACCGGGGGTGTGCTGACAAGGGGGTAGGCACATCATCCCTTCTTAGTGCGAGACACCCTTGTGTTTCTGCAGGGCGAGACACCCTGTCAATTGAAGCCGGTGAAAGATTCAAAGAAGATGATTTCTGCTCTGAACGAGATGCCGCGAAGACAACTGACGCGGAGCGGCAACAGGCCATGCCCACGAGCTGTCGAGGCCCTGCCGCCCTGCCACGCTGACGCGGAGAGTGACTTCTCTCTTTTCCCCAGTCATCCTTGCGTCTGCGACCAAGTACCCATGGCAGTCTCTGAGGGCCTCTCCGGATTTTCAATGGGACTCGGAAACGCCACTTCCCTCGGCCGCTGTCTGTTGCACCAAGCACCGATGGACTGGTTGAGCAGGCTGGAGCCCCCAGGGGCAGACGCGGCAGAGAATTCTCTCCCTTGTTGGGCGACTCGGCTCCAGACAGACGTATTCTTCCTTCGCCGGTTTCCCAGAGACCCCTCTCACGTTGCTTTCTGTTGTGTGCCCGCTCGTCTGATCCATCTCCTCGCCGCGCCGCGCCGCGACCGTTGCTCAGTGTCACGCGAATGGATGGCTGCTGACCGGGCTCATCCTGTACGACATGCTGGAGGAAGCTACCGGGACACAAGCGTCACGCCAGCTGCGCTATGGAGGCATCCCAAGCTTCGGCTGGGGCCAGAGTAAGTGATGAGCCTTGTTGATTGAGCTGTTTTCGTCCCTCGCCCCATCTTGCGGAGCTTCGACCAAGCTACCATCCCCCCACCCCTGCTGGTATTCTGCTGTATTCGGAGACTGGAAGTATGAACGGATAAGCTCGTACTGCTTGCTCGTTGGCTTGGTTGGACCGGTCTGGGGAAGGGTGGATGGGCCCTTGGACCACTGTGTGATCGAAGACCGATGCTTTGTCGCTGTGTCGCTGTGAAGCCGGTGACGCGGGAAGAATGGACACGGAGGGTGTACCGATTAGTTGACGGCCAACCCCCGTTCTCGTCATGCCCGTCTGTCTCGTCCGCGCTTTTGTTTCGTTCTGACCATTCCTCTGAAGCAGAAGCAGAAGCAGAAGCCAAAGAAGCAGCAGCAGAAGCGGCAAAAGCCAAAGCAGCCCATAGAGAGGCTTCCCAAGAGAGACTTCGCGGGTGTTTCGGACGGGTACTCCCCCAAGCAGGTGAAACGCCGACGCTCGACTTATCAAGATGTCCCGACTCATCATCGAGTTGAACTCACCTGTGAAGAGTCCAGCAACGAGGACGACGACGCCATCTCCTCTAGGAGATCCTCGAGCTCTTTCTCGGCAGATAATTGGTGTTCCACTGTCTCCTCATCGACCGATACCGGTCAGTATGGGGGCAAACCCCTGACTCCGGCCCTCTCTCCCGACGAGAACCGGACACAATTACAAGGTCCAGACTATGACAACGCCCATGGCTATAGCAGCTTCTATGGTAAGGACACGAACTCCAGTACTGCTGCGGCAGTCGATCCTCTCGATCGCGTTGTCCAATACGTGTCTGCCCCTGTTGTCTCTTTCGAAGTACCTTACAGTCAGGGCTGTACAGAGCACGGTGTTGTTGGCTCGAAGCCATACTTGCACAACAGCCACCAACTTCCAGAAACCCATCCCGGTAGTACAAACTCCCAACAGCCGCTGCCATTCCAACCAAGTGTCAGTCAATCTGCAGTCTCCAACTACGTTGGCAACCTTGACCCCCCGCTCGGGGCCTTCCACGCCGCCGCTGCTGCGTTCTCAGACTTAGGACCGTCTCTTGGCAGTGCGAGTGCGTTTGGGCATGGACAAGTCTATCTTCCATATGGCGGTGAAGTCTCCTCGCTTTCTTTACAACAGTTAGAAGCCCAGCAGCTAGGTTTATACCCGTCACCTTTCCTACCTCAGGAATATGGCGAGAGAACCGACCAATCCTCCGCGTCTTACACGAGTCCAAGCTCTGAGTTCGAGGCGCAGACCTACCAACAGCACCCTGTCGACTTCTTAGCCAGTCCTGGATATCAGGTCTACCCTTCATACAATAACGGTTTTGTTCCTCGACCGCCCCAAGATAACCCGATGGGAGGAGGAAATCACTATCCGGGAGGGGCTGCCCCTATTACTGCTAAAGGAATACCCCTTCTGGAGTACAATCTTGCTGTCCAAGGTCAAATAGCCCCAAACACAACATATACAGGTGTCACAAGTCCCGCTGGGTTTGACCAATACACGAAGCAACCAGACTTGAACATTCCGATACGCGGCAAGCTGGAGAGCCCACCTGGCAGAAGCAGTAAACCCTTCGAGCAACAAGGCACGAACCGGCATGTACCGTTCGAGAATAAAGAGGACGAGGATGATTGTAAGGTCGAAGAAAATGAACAGTTCACAGATGCGGAAGAGTCAGCGGCCGAAGACAATGACAGTGACTCAACAGTGTTACCTCCAGTATCTACGACAAACACAACCAAAGCCAGACGAAATTTGAGCTTCCAGGAACGAGAGGATGTGAAGAATACCAGGAAAATCAAGGCGTGCGTTCGCTGCCGTGTTCAGAAGAAAAAGGTAAGTGGCTCAGTCTACAGTAATAAGTATATTTATCCCGATTACTTATCAAATCCAGTGCAAACCCAGCCCAGACGACCCAGAAGGCCACTGTCTCACCTGCGCCGAAGTCGCAAGGCAGTCGAAAAAGACAATACATGTCTTGCCCTGCCTCCGAAAGAAACTTACCGCCGCTACTCTCTACCGGGAGGGCGGCCTTGGCCTCACTCGGCGATGGCCTGGCCTCGAGGTGAAAGATGTGGGAGCTCGAGACCGAGTCAATAAAGATGACATTCGTACTATTGAGGTCTCGGAGGGGACGTACAGCCAACCCTTATTTTTCAGGGTGGTCAAGTTCACACCTCGTCCGGGCGACGTGACTTGGCGGAACTGGACCGAGTATTTGAAGGGCCGCGAACGCAAGCGAAGAAAGGAGCTGGCCTCTTACTGTTTCCATGATGTTCAAGAAACAGGAGATATGCTTGAGCGGTACACGCGGGAAAATGCCATCAAAGCTATGCAAGAGCACATTGACGGGAAGGCTACACGCGAGCCCGGTTATGAGGCATCCCACGGGGTGATTGAAAGGACTTATCAGATGGCCATCGACCATTGGAGGACTCTAAGAGTAAGAGAAACAAGAAGTTGAGCGGCAAATCTCCTACTGACCATTCAAAGCCGCAGCCACAAGCGGGAGTAGAAATAACCGAGGAGCAAATACGCGAAGCAGAGGTCATGGAGAGTCTCTTCACTCTCTGGCTTGCGATACGTAAGTGATGCGATTTTCCTTTGATTCATGGTCGCAGGCCCATCTTGACTCTAACTATTGCACAGAACATACTACAAGATCTTCCTATATTTCTGGTGGCGACAACCTGGGTATGACGCCAGAAATGAAGGACCCATCCTACCCTTTGCTCGGCAAAATATCCGTTCCGCGCATGATCATCGCGCAATTTGACAACATCAACGTCAGACGAATCCTCAACAAGTACAGAGAAAAGGTTATGCAAGGCCTCGAACATCTAATTGTGAGATCGAGCCGCAGGCCGTGGCTCACGATCTACCTCGTGAACTTCATCCTCCTACGAGAGGCTAGTTGGATCAGCCAGGATCGATACCGACATGCGAGGGAGAACTACGGAAAGCAGGTTCGTTTCCACTCTTCTCTTGCAAACACTTGAATCCTGAGAGTCCATTGCTGACAGCCACCGTAGATCCGTTATTCGATCCCCGGCTTTGTCGAAGAGCTTCAGGATGGCTGCAACAACATTCTCGCGCACTGGCACTACTACAACTGGGAGGCTTGGCCAGATCCAGAGTCGCCCTATGACCGACACAAGACTCATCTCCGCCACCTGCCGCCAGAACAATACGCACTCATTATGGAGACCATGACAGATCCGGAGGTTGCGAGACAACTCAGTGTTTGGGAGAGATACAAGCAGGAAAACGGCGCTCGTACGGGAAACAATCCATATCCTTGATACTGCGGATTGCTAAGCTAACACTGCCTCTCAGTGGATGGGGCCAACGGTATGGAATCAGAGTATAAAGGGCAACAGACCAAGTATGACTGGGATCACCCCTATTACTGGATCTCGCAGCTATTTGAGACGGACTGGTTCGCTCATCCGACATACCAGCGCGAGCCTGTACCAAAGCCGCCAGAAGAGCCGAAGCCCAAGCCAAAGCCCAAGCCCAAGAAAGACATGACATGATGGAGCTTCCTTTCATTTCACACATCCCTTGCGAGAATTTTACCTTTTATTGCATTGTGTTGTTTCCTTTCGCAACTTCTCGAAACGAAGCCACGGCAACCTACATAAAAACGATTTGCGGTCACAGTCTGCAGGTCGCACTTCCTATAATTAACGGTCTAGGTCAAGAGTCTGCAATATTTTGTCTGCTTTTTACTCTTGTTATTACGAATTTTCATGGAGGGAGAGGATCACATCCTTCTAAACATAGACGTGGGCGATAATAGGGTTGTTTCGTGACGACTCTCACTGACACGGGTCGGGGAGTATGCTGATCCTCCCAGGTACGGAGTAGATTTCAGGCCTCAAGGCTCAACGGTAATCCAAGTCTGTTTTTCGGGCAACCGGTGCAGTGTGCATCTCTTGCTCAAACTGCTACAGTGTAGAGCAATTTCTGCCTCGAAAGCATTTCTGGTGACATTCTCGTCGACTCTTCTCTCGGGTGACATTCTTCCCGGAACTAGTTCCCTCTCCACACTTTTGGCGTCCTGTCAAAAGAGATCCCGGACGGAAGTTTAACTACGTGACTCTAGCGCAGCCTAATATTGTTTAACGTGGAACTCTATCCGAATTGTCGGAGATGCGCGTTGGTACTCCCCCCAATCTAACCCCATCGTGGACGGTGGCATATAACTTTTCCCGACCCAGCGACTCGGGATGAGATTAAGAGCGGAGCGTGGAAAATACTGGTTAGGCCATGTACTTAGCCTTGAACGACAACAGGTAACTGTTAGGTAGTTGAGGCAATGACAAACATTAGCCAGCAGACTGACATACAGGTCTTTGTGATGAAGAGAGCACACAATTATAGATATCTATAGGTATCATATAGTCTGTAAGTACTTCATGTCCAGATTCCGAACTCCCTTTCTTCTCAGTGTATAAGAAACACCAATCCCACGCTGGCATTCGCCTTCAACATGCTTCGAGTGCCTCGTCCTTCGATCCTCTCAGTCAAAGGGTAATCAACTTCGACGCTGGGGGTCTTGAGTTGTCCACCGGCAAGAAACCTCTGCGACCTATATCCTACTCCAAGAAGGCAACCCAACAGTCGCTCCTGAAGACCATCATTGATTTTATATCGCTTCGTCCAGAGACCCCCCAACCAACTCCAGCTCCTAACGCACGACCGCCTATGAACGCCGAAACGACTAAACCTTTCATGCCCAAACCACTTCAGAAGAGTGACTCGAAGTTCTCGGACCGCGTTGTATCATCGGGCGCGGTTCCTTCTTGATGGGAAGACCCCATTCCCACTGCTCAGGCCACTCCTCATCGATCGAAATCCCTTCCGTCAAGGGACTGCTGAGTCCGCGGCTTCTCATGAAGGTCGTGATGTCGCCCTCTGTCTCCCGAAGCCGATAGCGATCCTCGCGCCGATTGAGGGCACGTTTGATGTCTTGGAGACTTCTGCTCAAGTACGAGCGGAACTCTGAAGTCTGCTGGATAATGGATTGGAGGCGGATCAAGTTATCGGCAGAAATCCCACACACGTTAGCTGTAGGTCGCTTTAAGAGGATAAGATAATGATTTTGGCTCGTAGCAGGTTCGGCGGCTTCTGAGTTGCAGTCGACTTCCAAGTCGACCTCGGGCTTCGAATTCGTCTCGGAGTCTGATGCCGTTTCCCCTGCTGAGTCCGTGTCCGAGTTCGAGTCAACCACGGCTCCCGAGCTAGCGTTATGTGACGCTCTGTCAAGCTTGCGGAGAAGTATATCTTGAGCGCTGGCTCTGCTGTCGACGTAAGTTTGTAGTGCGTCGACGTACTCCTCGAGTTCAGCAGGAAATGACTGGTGCCACGGCACGTTGAGGGGATGCTCCATCATCCCCTTGGATTTGTTGTGAGTGACTTGTTGACTGCTCGAACAACACGTCTTTTCTTCGGCTGACGACAATGTGGCTGAAGCTGCCAGGTCGCATGTATCGCCGGACACTTCTCGGGTTTCCCATTCGCCGATGAGTCTCGCCATGATCTCTTCGTCCGCGTTAGACAGCTCTTCCATCCAAGTACCTCCTAGGCTAAGCTCTCCGTCTTCTCCGCCTTGGTCGTCGGCTGTGACCCAATCTTCGGGCTCTAAGCTCTCAGTTGATTCGCTTAGCCAGGGAAAGTCGTGTCTTCTTGAGGAGTCCTGTAACTGCTCTGTCTCGCCTGCGCCTGGCGAAGGAAGACTGATTCTTGGAGCAATTGCGCCGATGGCTTCTGGTGATGCAAAAGACATGGCACGACGCTGTAAAGCTCCAAGTTTGCTCAACATCTCGGTAGTCCGATCGAAGAGAATGTATCGCAACTCAGGCGATAGTTTCGCCGTGTCTGTGATCTTCGTGCTCCAAGTCATGATGGGTCTGGTCTGAGGTACCGGGCAGGCGTACGTAAAGGAAGCTGTCCGAGAGATGAATTGGTACTATAAAGCAAAAGTTGAGCGACGAGAGGGAGGAAAGCAATGAGAGGAAAGAAAGCAACGAGAGGAAAGAAAGCAATGGGAGGAAAGAAAGCAATGAGAGGGAAGAAAATAAGAGGAAGAAAATTAACAGACTGAGGAAAGTGAAGCAAGCGAAAAATCAAGGTAAGAGAGTGAGTGATTCACTGTGGCAGGTGACCGCCTCGACAATCAGGCTGAGAGGCTGAAACGATTGCAGCAGCTCCCTCTCGTCAGGACGACAGTGAGTCACAGAGCCTACCTAACTACAGCACTGATTTCCAGGTTGGCTGATTCAGAGCTTTATAGTGAAACGCAAGAGCTGTTCTATTGTGCTGGTTCGCTCTTCTCTTCGGCTGAGCGAGCTGCAAACAAAGAAGGCAGGGGCAAAAGAAACGTCAAGATGGTCATTATCTACATGTTCGCCGGCAGGAGAAGTGCTAGCATCACGACTGATTTACTGAGATCTCTGTTAGCATAGCCTGGGAAAGAATGTTTACAGTGCAAAGGTAATGGAACGTGACGCTACCTAATGTTCCCTCACTTCAAACGCAAGAATAGAGTTATATGAGCATTGCCAGTGGCACGAGTCTAAGCTCTCCCACCGCGAAACTACCCGTAGTCTCCGAAGGATATCTGCTAGTAGTCACTGAGATCATGTCGCTGGGTATCTAGCTCACACATATTACTACAATTTAGTCGAATATATATGTGCCGATTGTTCGACTTCGGGATCCAGAGAGTCTTGGCGCAAGACATCTCGATCAGAGTCGGTAAAGTGCGAAGGAAAACGGCTCTAGAATTAGGGCATCCGTAAACGATCTCGGAGACTAAATAAGATGGCACCCGTCTGCTTGTTCACTTCTTTCTCATCTTCCCTATGTTGCGACCGTTTACTGTTTCCCTCTGCAACCTACAGCCCATTGCAGCAAGTTACTCAAATGGCATGGCACACAAAATCAGCTTGTGTCTGCCGGTCAACACTCATAGGGCCAACGTAGGATATCCCGTAGCGGTTTGCAGTTGTTGAGGCATCCAATGCTACGTTCCAATTGATGTTTGTTCAGCTGCAGTGAAAGCACACTTACGCACAGAAGCTCAGGTACCAGATTGCTAGTACAGACCATCTAATTCTGCCGACTCAAAAGAGCTACGTTGTTAACTTCCACTTTAGGAGACACCAAGATTGTCCTGGTCAATATGAAAACCATGAGAACCAAGCCTCGATACTCCCTACTAATCCTAACAGTCCTTGCACCCCCTTGTAACTCCCTTCTTACTAACAACATTCGGGTTCTAACCACTTTCATCTTTCCGTAGAAACATCTCTATCATGGCTCTCGCCCGCTCTTTCGCACCCTTCTCCTTCTCATTCACTCGGCATACCAAGGGCGCCACGACCTCAGCATACCTCTTCTCCCTAATTCTCATCTTCTTGGCATCCTCGTCCTCAGCCCCACCACGCCGGAAGCTTAACCTTCGACCAATACCGGGACGCTGCGAGTTCGCGGTAATGGGGCTTAGCTCGGAGGCTACGCGCGACAGGGTGGCTATCAGGAAGACGAACGCAATGTTGTGGTTCGGAGCCGAGGAGAGAACGTCGAGTATGTGTGTCTTGGTGTCGGCGTAGGCTGCTGCGGGTATGTATGGCAGATTTGGTAACGTGGCGGATAGCTTGGCCCAGATGTGAGCCGGAATGATGCCATCGGTAAGGGACTCGAGGAAGAGCAACAGGACTGAGAGGATGATTTCAAGCTTATGTGACGATGGGAGCTCGACAGGTATGGCTTCTATGAGTGGCTGGTCTGTATCAAGAGCGGCGACGACAGTAACCTGATAGCCTTGCAATTCGGGTCGTCCAAGCTTCCAGCTTGTAGGGTCGATGGGCCAGCCGGGTTCTCGAGGTAGAAGGGCTTCCTCCAGCATCATCTCATCTGCAATACAGCGCTCCGCCAAAGTTTGCGTCGCCTCTGTGAGTTTGAACAGTTCCTTTGGTGCCGAGCAGTGGACTTCCGAGTCGTACGGAATCGCCCCTTTGAAACCCTTGTCAGAGACAAGTTTCCTGATTCCACCGTCAGGAATTCGGATCAGTTCATCGATCGAGCGACCGAGGCAGGTCGGAAGCCAGGTTCCACGCACGGAAATGAAATGATCCCGGCCGTCCTCGATGCGCAAAACCAACACATCTTCGATCTTGGCGCGCCCTCGTTGAGGGCGCGAATGTGAGAGATGGACGAAACCTTCAGCTCCAACAATACCACAACTGTCTCGCCTGGATCTAGGGTGATAGACTTGCCCAGGGGCTCCAGAGATTCTTCGTCCGCACGAACAAAAGTAGTACTCAACCATTCGGGCATCGCCTCCTCCTCATTGACCAAGCTTGGTTTCTCAGCAAACGAGAATGTTGCTGAGACTCCGCCAGTGTTTGCAACCGTCAACGAGGACGTTCTCAGTTCCAAAGGAATCACATCCCCAAACTCGACTCCGTTATGCTCATCCCCCATCCCACCCTCAACCACTACCGTAATTCCTGGACGGCCCTCGTTCTCAGCTCGGTCCAGCTCCCGAGCAACCTCTGCATGTACTTTGGCTTTCAACTCAGGAACAATGGAATCGTAGTCGAGGGTAAAGGTCGAAACGATAGGTTTGTGATCAGACGAGATGATGCGCTGAAAGGATGTGTAGGTATTGAGACCAATACGATCACGGAATCCATCTACTGTCTCCACGTCTTCGGGTTCAGGGTCCTCGTTTTCGTCATATTCGTCGTAATCAAGCCCTTCGAGCTCCTTGTGATTGTCGTCTCCATCCGTATCAGCATAGCTGAAGAGCACGTCGTCATCTTCCTCGATCCCTCTTGACTTCATTTCTTCATCTTTCCTTCTTGCTTCTTCTTCCTCTTTAACTCTCGTCTCAAATTCTTGTTTATCCTTCCGGGTCCGGAACAGAACTCGATCACACCAACTCGGCGCGCGTTGCTTCTCACTGGAATCATACAGGGCAACCGTACCGACGTCATACTTGTAAGTTGGTAGAAACGTGATGGCTCCCTCTCGCCAGCCGTCATGGAACAGCTTCCGCTGTTTGATAACCCTCCGCAACTGGTCATGAGGTAGTAGTGAATCGAGAGTTGCCTGCAGCGAGGCTGGGTCCTGGCTAGGGTCCTCGGGGAAATCGTCAGGGTCGGGTAGAGAACTCTCAGAATCGAAGCTCTCTTCTCGAGATTGCAAGGTTGATGTCGTAGTAGTATCATCATCACTATCCGAACTCTTAGTCAAGACCACGCCCCTTTCGCTGAGAGCCGTCTTCGACTTGTCGTTACTCAAATCATACTCGCCCTGAGTATGTAAGGTCAACAACCGCCTAATATCATTCCCCGGCAGTCCATCTAGTCGAAAGTTCAGATCGCCAAACCAAAAAGCAAAGTCTTCGTCTCCAATCTTGTCTCCTTCATCCTCCTCCACCCCGGAGTGGACAATCGGGTCGAACTGGGTCTTGGAGAGAATCTGTCCAACATCCCAGCACCGTCGATCTAGGTATGCCAAGCCAGCGCCGCTAGCAAGATGGCAGTTGACAAAAACCAGTCGAGTCGTTTCGCCCAAGAGGAGTCGTGTCGTCACGGCACCTTTGTTCCCAAAGTATCCCAAGAGCCCAGTTCCAACTTGTTTCGTGCTCACGTTACTGATAGTAGCTGCAATCTCCGGAGATGCATAAACCAGAAGCAGTAGGCCGGTCATTTGCTCTATTGTGATCAACTCGTATCCTGAGGGTGTCGCAGCTTCCATCGCCGCCTTCCACTTTTCCCTCGCACTGGTATCAGTGTACACAGCTCGGTTCATATAGTCCTTCGTGGTGTTGAGGTCCACCATCTCCTGAAGACCTAGAACATAAAGACCGATATCTGTACCACCCAGAATTTGTGATGATTCCGCGTCTTCGCCTGGGTGGTTCGAGTCTCCGCGCGCGTCAGACGGATATTGCGAGAGGCCGAGGGCCGCGACACCATCGTCGAGAGCTTCGTCGCCTACGAACCAACTTGCAAGGTCTTTGTCCGTCCCAGGGCATGCCGCCACATTCCACGTCCCAATCTTTATCCTTAGCCTGCGCGGTTGAGTATATTCTGCTCGTCTTGCGTGTACGGCTCGAGCGAGGGAGTGTGGTGTTGTCGACAGATCCACTGGCTCCGACATGGCGGACTGAGCCGAAGTCTCATCCGCTAGATTCGACATCGTGGTAGCGCAAGAAAGGTTGGAGCGGCCGATGCGATGCCTCTACTTGTCGATATCGTGTATTTTCCCGCTTTTGGTCCTCTAGACCATGGTGTTGATGGGGAGTTTAGCGTGCGCGGGGCTTAGCTGAGCAGGAGAATCTCCTATGATGCAGTGATTGCCGATAGGAATATCACGAGCACATAATACAGTAAGGCTGAATAAGGTAACAGCTATACAATGCCCCAGCCGCCGCCGGATATGGGTGGTAGTGTTGTGTGATAGAGACGAGCAGAGTCCGAGGGGCCAGGTATTTAGCACGCCCCGCGACGGAAGCAGGAGCGTCATCATGCGACGCTATCGATAAGCGGAAGCGACAGCGGCCCAAGCTCCAGAAACGTCAACTGCCACCAAGCGCGCCGCATCACAACGGGCGTAATTCAGCTTCTCATCTTCTTCATCAAAACAACACCTTCACCAGCGGCGTCAACACATCGTCTCTGCACAAAGGCGTTTATCCTCTTCCACTACACCACTGCTGCTCTTCAACAACGCCTTTGTCTCCCGACGCCTCCATCACATCGAGAGGCTCCACGCTTGGAGTACTTTGTATCGAGCAGCGACAACCAGCCTACATCACCACATCACACGAGCCATGAGCCGCCAAACACCGCGCACGGTGCGGCACAACCGTCAACCTTCGAACCGAATACCTGCCATCTCAGACTACGAGTCCGACGCTGCTGCATACTCAGCCGTCCACACGGGTTATGCCCCTCCCCCACCACGCAGCAACACCGAGCTCAACATCTCAGTGCTCCAGCGATATCTCCCTTCGATCCACACAATTCGCAGCATAGCAGCAAATGCTGTCATATACACCTTTGACCCCACCTCGGAGAGCTGGGATAAGTCCGGGGTCGAGGGAACCATGTTTGTCTGTGAACAGTCCCCATCACCAGAAGATTCGAATCACCGCAACCGAGCATGCGTGTTCATCTTAAACAGAAGGGGACTAGACAATGTGATCGTAGACCTTGCCAGGGTGAGCCATGTTGAAATCTCCGGCGAGCTTGTCATATTGAAGGTCGAGGGCGACTGGGAGCAGGGTGATAAGGTGCTGGGGGTGTGGATTCACAATGACAAGGACGAAACGCGGGAGGTGAACGGGAAAGCGATCCAGGAGAGCTGGGGTAGTGCAAGATCTGCTGGAGCGGTGGAAGAGCGAGGTTCGGAAGTTGGCCCAGCCATGCAGGCCATGGGAAAGAGACTGAGCTTGAGCGACTTGTTCGGGAAGCCGAGTGCCGGTGCAATGAACTGATTTAAGACTCGAAGCCGTAAGAGCACTGCAAACAGGAGGACATTGTCGTTGAAAGAGCGTCCTTTCCATCGCAAAAGCGAGAAATCGGCCCATGTAAGCTGGAGACTATAAAGTGATTGGCATCAGTCACTAACGATTTCTGTAGGTTCTTCATGTAAAAGATTTCCAAGATGAAGGACTTTGAGATGTCCATCAATGAATATATCAGGTGTAGACACGACAGTAATTATCACATCCTCGTAGAGTACGGGAACCAAGTCAACCCCAATCACGGGCCCTCCAGAACTTCCATCCGAGAGGCCATAGTCTATCCACTAGTCGCTGAAGTCGATATCAACTGTCCACGAAATTCCACCAGCATCCCGTCCCTTACGCCATTCCCAAGTATTGCAAGCCGAGAGTTTCCCTCTTGATCGAACTATACCGTGCCGCTGATGCTAAGTTCTCGGATCTCTTGCAAGACTTGCTCTACCCTGGCGTCAAGCTGTCCCTCGGCGTATTGGTCTCTCGTGTCTGCATCGAGGTACTGTTGCACCTGTGCCATTCGCGAATAAGCTTCTGCACAGAAGCGGAGTTGGATCTTGACAAGCGCTTCAAAGCTTGGATCGAGGTACGGAACACGTAGGTCGATCAGTTGTGGGAGCTCGGTGCTCAATTGCTCGTTCAGTTGCTCGTAGGCGGCCTTGGACATCTCCATCTCCTTCTCGGTGCGGGGCAGTTTGGTGGCATCCTTGTCGGGCTTTTCGACGAGTCGCTTCACCTTTGCGCGCAGAGCGTCGTAGTCGAGCAGCTTATGGGAACGCTTTTTGATGCACTCGTTGACGTCGGGGAAATAGGCGCAGAAGCGCGAAATAGGGTCGAGGACGGTCGTTCGGTAGGGGCCATCGAGGGCTTTGATCGTCTCGGCGTCCAAATCTTCCACTGCCTGCTTGTAGCTCCTGCTCACGCCATCTTTCGCGCCTGCTTCACCATAGAAAGCATCGATCGTCTCGGCGATTCGCATCTGTGAGGCGGTCATGGCTAGTCGAATTAGCATACTCGAGGTAGATCCTCTCAATATCCGGGCAGCTCACCTCTTAGCGAATCTAGGTATCCCTTTGCTTCTTTCTGTAGCCGTAAGGAAGCGGCTTCCATCGTCTTGAACCGTCTAGCTGCGTGTCAGGCCCTGTCGTTCGGCGCTTCCGGCTTGTTCAACTAACCTTTCCTCAACCTCATAATCGCGATCGTTTGTCTTCTCCACATGCCCTTGGTTTCTCCGTTAATTTGCTTGTCCATAATTCTGCTCCATGAGGAAGACATACCCGTCTTCATCATCACCTGTGTCGTCGCGCGATTCACATTCTTCTTGAACCCTATCCTCTCGTTAGGTTCGTCCTGGTTGCGGGGTGGCTGTCATCCTTACCCGCCCAAGACATCTTGACGGCTTGCTATAATTATGTAGGGATAGGTTGCTTCAACGTTATTCTTCGTCGAGTCGAGTTGTTCAGAGCGGGTAGTAAGGAGATTGCGTGTTACAGATCGTAGACTTTGTTGGTGTCGGAACCAACAGTTTGCAACAGGTTGGAGAGTGACGACGAAATTGGGCTCAGCCACGATGCCCCAGTCCAATCGGCTGATCGACGTCAGCGAGGGGCTCAGCGCCACATCAGTGTCGACAGTCACACATCAGCATGGCGCAGATCACGTGATACCGTGTTGGCTTGAGAGTTTGTTCGTGTTCTTTCCCTACCAGCTACGAGCAACGCGTCAACATGTTCAGCCCACGTTTTCTCGTGATCAGCCTTGGAAACCCTTTACCCAAGTACGACAGTCTGCATTCTGCTGGTCACTTCGCTCTCAATGGCCTCGCGAAAGTTCTGCGGCATCCCGAATTTAGAGAGGTGACCCTCGGCAAGCAGAAATGTCTTGTGTCTCAGGGGCCCAAGTACACGCTCGTTCAGTCGCCAACACTCATGAACATATCTGGAGGATTCGTGGCTCGCGCATGGCAGGAGCTGGCAAAGCAGCACGATCCTGCGTCACTTAGCTTGGTCATTGTTCATGACGAACTGGAAAAGGATATGGGCGTAGTGCGGCTCACAGCATGGGACCGAAGCCACAAAGGCCACAATGGCATAAAGAGCGTCCGCAACTCGCTGTCGCAGGGCAAATACCCATCATCACCATTTGTGCGACTTGCCATCGGGATTGGCCGGCCTGTGGAAAGGGATGCCGAGACAGTGAGCCGGTACGTGCTAGACCGCGTGTCCGGAGAACAGAGAAAGATTCTGGAGGAGGTGGTTCCTTGGAAGGTGGCAGAAAAGCTCATCGAATTGGAAAACGAATGGCGGGCCGAGATTAAGACTTGAAAGCAGCGTCGGTTTCAGATGCCACGAGGGTCACGTAAAACAAGCCAACAAGGTTGCTCTCTCAACTCGAGCTCCGGACTTCATCACTTTCGATTCGGACTCCATGATGTATCAGACGTGCTCAGCCTCACCAAAAAGCTCATGCATTATCTATCGGTTGATGACCAAACGCAATTTTCACCAAGACTACTCACCAAGACTACAAGGCCTCTTGCTTCAAGTTCAGACAGCAAAGAGTTACTATTACGGCCTTGGACTGGATGAGGAGGAGCATAAAGCGCCGTCATTCGGATCTCGGGCACTGCGATCAGCAAGATGGGTTACGAAAGAACGGCTCTCATACATGTACATGGAAAGGATATGTACGATACGAGAAGACACCCAGAGCGGCAAGAATAATGTTCGCGTTCTCGCCACTTAGTCGAATATTCATCAGCAAAAGTTTTACAATAAGACACCACTACCATATCACAACAGAGCAGCTTCTGATAACTTGCAATCTTGGGCGCAACACTTGCAAGCTTTGTACACGAGATGAGCCACTGCAACACACTCCCTCGACAATATCTACGTGATCGAGTTCGGTGTTTTACTTTCCGGCAGAAGCACCAAATGTAATTCTCAGGACGTTTCCAGTCTACGAACGGCTTACCTTGTTTCGACGAGTCTCATTTACGCATGAAGCGGCTGAACTGTAGTTCGGAGTCCTTATCTCTACGCTAAGAAAGGCAACGCAGGTCAGCCTGCAGTTCAGCCGAGACTTTGTCTGCTTCGGGCTTGTTATCTGCCCAAGATGTGTCCCAAATCCTGCAAACCCTCCAGTGGCCAATAATGAGACACTGTTCAGGGCACATTGACAGCAATCAAAGGCTTGGGCCGATAGATCCGTTCGCTAGGCAAACTTGCTTCGAAAGCCGTGGGACGGTGCGCTAGTCGTGCATGGTATGCGACACGAAGGGGTTGCCAGATAAGCTCTGGATTTGAATTGCATGGCTTCAGAGTTTGCTTCTTGTCGCCGAAATCGAAATGCGTTCAGGGGGGCAAGGTCCCAGAACACCTGTCGGGTTGGGCCAACGACGAGATGCAGTACGTAGTGTATCGTTCGAGGAGAGGAGTGCGGAAGTCGTCGGTATGTTGCCGTCCACGGCGCGATATCGTGGCCAAGATCGATCTCCCACGCTCTTGGGATGGAATCAAGAGCTCCTGTCGAAGGGAAGATGAAGTTGGAGTAAACTCAGGGTCCAAGATCTGGCTCAAACAGCGGGATGGACGTCAACTTTAAATACCACAGGTCCGTCAGCCTCCCGCGTCCCATCGAGCGGGAGACTCGCATTTCGACGCCCGCAAGTGATGCTTCACAAGGCTGTGCGGGCGCAACACTGTCGATTTCGATGACTTGAATTGCGGGGGGGAGACAAGACCATGTCGCAACTCTTTTACTATGGGTTCTTAGTTCTTCGATGGCAAGCACAAGGAGCCGGGCTTGTCACTGACTCCGACATCGACTTGGGCATCACAATTGTCGGTCTTCACTTGCTTCGCAATCTCGAACCTGGATCTGGACGGGAAACCTCGGGACCGTGAGCCATCGCACAAACGAGTTCACCGTCCTAGCTGTAAGTCACAGGCACAGTCGGAATCGGATTCCACGAATTCCAGTTTCGCAGCTGCAGGGCAAGCTAGAGAACGATGATAACGACACCTCCCACCCTCGCAATCAAGCCCACAAAACTGTGCAGAAGTGTGAGGCCAGTCGCCGTGGAATAGTACTGTACATGCCGTTTGCTTGCAAATGCATCAGATCGTTCTAGATAGCTTCCCCAGTCAACGGTCGGTGGGTCGACAGGAACATGGACAAGGGCAGGGATCCCCGGCTCCAAGCCCGTCAACGCTAGGCTTTCGACGACCCTGCCAAGAGATAAGAGACGGCCAATCACATACAGCTATTCGACTTCATCCGCGACAACTACCGCCGTTCACCCTAGTCGCCCTGAAGTCCAGAGATAAGGAATAGGCACTTTGGCACTGAAGGTTGAGGGCTGTTTCGGCTGATGCGCCTCTGTGAGAGGCTGCAGAGCATGTGGCGCGTCGTCTCTGCGGAAGTGAAAGCGCATTCGGGGAAACGAGAGTCAGATTCGGCTCGATCAAGGTGCTAGTGGTGTGGTGTGGTGCATGATAAGAGGATGGGTGAAAGGACAAACGTAAAGTCGTTCACGTAACACTGCTGATGCTGATCATTCTGGAGATCCCAAACCGTCGGCTCGAGTCTCAGCTTCATGCGGTTCGCGCGGGAGGGTCACATCGTCGCTGTATCCAAGAAGTCGTAATGCCGACAGAACGCCCTTGCTTGGAGTGAAATTAATTCTCACAACGGGATTCTTGACTCCAGAGGGGTCTCCAGAGGACACGATGCGGCACACATTCGATAATTAGCTCGTCGAAGCAAGCCAGAAGAACCCTCAAGCGGCTTGCGATGTAGGCGGCTGCATTCGTGCATTTGCTCTGCAGCTCGGTACGGCTTCATTCCGTCTCATTCAGTAGCCAACACACCAACAACCAACATGTCTGTGGGGGTTGCAGACGTGCAGCATGCCGGGGAACTTTATCTCTGGGTCTGCGGCTGGAAAGCCTCACCACGACGGCCTAGCCCACATCTAGCGACTCGTTATTTTCAGGATCACAAGTGGCTTATTGCGATCCCGTTTGTGAGAGGCATGTTCTCCTGCTAAGCTGATGGACTAATTAAAGCCATGGTGTGTTGCAGGCTTACAGTACAGCATCCCTAAACTTCAGGTGGGGCGTTTCGACATGCACCGGCGATTTATTTGGCTGACGACTGATTGGCATGTCCAAAGTCAAGTCGAATCTAGAAGATCTAATCGTCGAGAGTCGTGTTGTAATGTGGAATCATCTCAAGATCTCGGCAGCACAGTCAGTAGACAGCAGCGCTATGGTCGTCTTACGGCGGTGCGGAATCGTGCCCACGGTACGCGTTGCAATGCATGGATACTAGTAGGTCCTTAGTACGTATGGATGTCTTCTGGCATGTTCATCCGACCAAAGACGACCCCTACGAAGTACAGAGAATCATCAACTCGGTCATTCGCTTCAAAGATATGGGCCTCGTCAAGCTGGAATCCGGGGATGACTTCTTGGCTCCGCCTCACTGACCTGACGACGCCCAATGCTGCAATGACCCTTCTCTCCGGGAGCACGTATTCGCAGTTGAGCAGCCAAAAACCCAAGAGCCTGGCGAGTCAGGATGCGTCACGGCCAGAAACTGCGAGCGATAAGCCAAGAAATACCCTCATTCCCAGCCGAGCGCCAAGCCTTATTGGGGACCTCTTGGATGAGGGATGCTTATCAGTGGACGCCAAAGCTTGCCCACGGTGGCGTCGTCTCCGGCCCTCCAACAATTTTCAAGCGACGGATCGGACGCTGGGCCGATAAGCAGTGCAACGGCGTCACATGGAGAACGCAGGTGTCGATGATGATGATGGGAAGAGAGCATCGAGCTTTTGTGAAGTGTATCGAGAGCCTTGTTGGCCACGCCTTTGTCCTCGCCCGCCAAAACGACTCTCCAGGGCTTATCGCCATGCCCTCAAGGGCCGAACCATGCTTTCACGCCGACTGTCTAGCTTATGATATTGGAGGGTTCTGAATGCTGAGAACCTGCGGAGCTCCCTGGCGCGGCGGGGCCTATAGCTAATGGAACTACACATGGCTGCCCTGGCCAGAGATCCCGGCTTCTCAAAGACTCGGAACCAAACGTGTCGCTATCTCAGCATCAAATTCCCCCACACACACCTTTCACCCGTCTTTCGATACACCCTCCCCCCCTGCCACCGGACGGCTCCCTCTTAGGCGATTTCCTTCGTCGTCCGTCAAGCTTCACTAATAAGGACTTCTTCTCCGGGAATGTCTATTTAGCCTCTTGGTCCCCAGGCCAGCAATCCGTATCCTCTTCTTTTCCCCTCCACTTGTCTTCACTTCTACATTCCATATCGGGCATTGGAATAACAAGGGTCGACCTCGATTTCAACGAAGAGCAAGACGCCTGCGAATAGCTTCGCATTTCCACCATGTCGGAGACTTACAATGGCACCACCGGCACGGCCGACGCTGGTTACTCGACCGACGTCCAGGACCTGAACATGTTCTACGACGTATGTGAACCCGCACGCTGTCGACACCGACCGCTCACATCTCGTCTCACTGGCTAACATGCTTCGTTCAATAGACTGGCCACATGGCCTTCCTCGTTATTTGCTCGGTGCTGGTCCTGCTCATGATTCCCGGAGTCGGCTTCTTTTACAGCGGTCTCGCCCGCCGCAAGTCGGCCCTCTCACTCATCCTGCTCTCGATGATGTCCGTGGCCATTATTGGCTTCCAGTGGTTCTTCTGGGGTTACTCCCTGACCTTCTCTCGGACTGGCAACGCCTTCCTCGGTGATCTGACTCAGTTTGGTCTGATGAAGACCCTGGCTCAGCCCAACGGTTCCGCTGTGCTCCCCGACATCTTGTTCTGCTTGTACCAGGGCATGTTCGCGTCCATTACGTGAGTCTCGATCAGGAAACGCAACAATGCGTTTAAAACTAATCATTTCTGTAGGCCTGCTCTCGCCATCGGTGCCGTTGCCGATCGCGGCCGCATTGGTCCGGCCCTGGTCTTCATGTTCATCTGGTCTACCATTGTCTACGACCCCATCGCCTACTGGACCTGGAACTCCAACGGCTGGCTGTTCAAGCTCGGCGCTCTCGACTTCGCCGGTGGAGGACCCGTCCACATCTCCTCGGGAACCTGCGCGCTCGCCTACAGCCTGATGCTCGGAAAGCGCACCGGCTACAACAACAACAACGGTCTTCCTTACCGACCTCACAACGTCACCCATGTTGTTCTCGGAACGGTCTTCCTCTGGGTTGGCTGGTTCGGCTTCAACGGTGGCTCGGCCCTCGCCATGAACCTCCGCGCCATCATGGCCTGCTACGTCACTAATCTGGCTGCGTGCGTCGGCGGCATCACCTGGATTCTCCTCGATTACAGACTCGAGCGCAAGTGGAGCACCATTGGCTTCTGCTCCGGTGCCATCTCTGGTCTCGTCGCCATCACGCCCGCCTCTGGTTTCGTTACCCCCTGGGGCGCCGTCATCATCGGCATTGTCGGTGCCATCTGCTGCAACTTCGGCACCAAGCTCAAGTTCGTGCTTGGCATCGACGACGGTCTTGATATCTTCGCCGTCCACGGCATCGGCGGTGCGGCCGGAAACATCATGACCGGTATCTTTGGAGCGTAAGTTACCCTTAATTTCTCTCCGTGCGACTAGAAGCTGACTTGGAAACCAACAGTTCATACATCGCCGCTCTCGACGGTGGCTCATACGACCCCATCGGTTGGATCGAGCACCACTGGGTCCAGCTCGGCTACCAGTTGGCCGCCATCTGCGCCGCCTTCCTCTGGTCGTTCGTCCTCAGCTGCCTCCTGCTCTTCATCATGAACCTCATCCCCGGCCTGTCGCTCCGTGTCTCAGTCGAGGAGGAGGAGCTCGGTCTCGATGACTGCCAGCTTGGCGAGTTCGCCTACGACTACGTTGAGATGACCCGCCACGTCGCCGATTCGGCCCATCCGTCTTCGGAGCATGTCAACTCTCTCGAGAAGGGTCATGGAGCTTGAACACATTCTTTGTCTTAGGTGTATATAGTTGTGCCCACGGGGATGCTTGCCCGCGTTGATGATGATTTTTGATACCACCATATACCACGCTGTCAAAAAGTTTGGAACTTTGCTTGCTACACACATGCAGGTCAGATAGAACTGTGTACTTGTTTAATTTGAGTTGATACACTTTATTTTCCACCGCCGAAAAGCCTGTTTGCTTCTCATGTTTCGGGCTTAATCCAGTCGTCGTTTGTGTCCCTATTCTTGCGTAGTTTGCCTGTCAAGTATGCGTGAGGAAGAAAGTAACAATCCAGAAGAGATGATTCTGCCCGAGTTTCCCAGGCTCACAACGGGTTTTATCCCCTTGAGAGCAAGTTTGCTTGTATTGTATCCAATACTGCTCATTTATGTCCGACGTTAGATTATTGTTTGCCTTTTCTATAGGGTGAATACAACATGTTCAAGCGAGGTATTTGCATTAAGTCTGCTCTTAAGAATGACTGGATGTTTGGTCTAACATTAAAATGGACACTTCACCGTTTTTCCTTATAATACCTGTATATAGTATGCGCTCGCTAAGGATTTCTTAGCTTGCCAAAGTCATGACATAAAACTTCCGCGCGGAAGGGGAATAGACGACAAGATATGACCGGCCTACACATAGGTACACAAACTGGCGATCAATGAGACGTCACCGCTCCGTTTCGCAGCGATATGGTATTCTATTGATCATTTCTTCCTCCCGATAATCCACAAAGTCCGGGGTAAACCCTGCGTGTCGCTAGCTGAAACCGATTAATAAGTCTCGTCGTTGGATGCCGCCCTCATGAATGTGCCTCGTGGTATACCCCGTCTTTGCCTCGAATGTGACGCAAACTGCGCCATTCCAAACACTAAACTCCCTGATGCGCTCGCTGTATGCCTGTCTGCCGTACATGCTTCTCCAGTAGCACTACACTCAAATCTTAACTCCTGATCTGATTCCGAGTCAGCGATCAAGACTGCGCCAGCCTCTGGCAATGTTCTTACGAAGCAACGTTTGTTCCCCGTACAACCATTGATAACCTATTCGCTCAATTCCAACGATGCCGTAGCACTATGCTTGTCTGCCTCAGTTCATCTCATCTGGTTGATGGTCGCCGTTTTCGCGCGTACGATGGACGCTCGCCGTGCTAGCGCCTGCCGACGCCTCCCCGTTAGGCGAGTTGGGTTGCCGGGGGCCAAACATGTGAGCCAAGCTCGCCATACTTGCACTGGTGGATCCTCCGGCATTTGCATTTGAAGGTGGCGTTCCGGCTGTTTGTTGGTTATTAAGAAAGCCCGAGAAAGACAACGACCCAAGCATGCCTCCTGTCGGCTGTGCCAGGTGCGGTGGCAGCATGCGAGAGAATGGCGACAGCCCGAAGGGATTCTGACCTAGAGTGGGTGCAGGGGGCGGAATTGGAATTTCTTGCGCGTCGAGCATTTCCCGCACTTGCTGCGAGGTGGTGACCTCCGTGTTCGGTATGACAGGATTAAGAGCTTGGGCATCCACGACCATCTCGCTTCCATCCAAGCCCTCAAAGTCGTTTTCTTCGTCAGCCATCTCGTCATCGAAACCCTCCCCATCCACAGGACCCGTTGGCCGCGAGTCGTTGACCGGAACTCTCCGGAGTTGATCTTGGATCCGGCCCATGCCTCGTGGAGAGTAACTTTCGCGCAGATCCTCGAACTGGGGCGAGGTGTTGAGAAAGTCTCTAAACTTTGAAACCATGCTTCCGGAAAAGACACAAAAGACGACCCTCTGGTGGGGGGTGAATTCTAATGAGGGTTAGCCATGTGCTGTGTGAGATTATCCTTTGCAGACCTACCGGGGGGCGCTTGTCGACAGTAAGGCTGGAAATCATCCCTTTGAAAGGCAGCTACCCCTGTCAAGCTGAGGTGGGTAAGCCTCGGGCACGAATTGAGGAGTTTCATGATGCTCTATAAACTTGTTAGCATCGTTATCGTCGTGTGTTCAGGAACCTGGAAAGCTTACCTTAAGGGTTAAGTTCACGCAATAACTAAGATGGACTCGCTCCAGACTCGAAGCATAGTACTCCCCACCGACAAACAAGCCATTAGCATCCCTCCTTACCCGGGGCCGATAGGCTGCATCAGCAAGCGCAAAGACAGATTCGTCAGTGATCGAACTACACTTCACTAGACCTATACGTTTGAGTTTCGGAAGCAGTGCCAGGCGTTTAACCGACTCATCAGTGAGGTTTGTGCAACAGCCCAGGTCGATGTATCGGATTCGATTACAGTTATGAACCAGCCTCTTAACACCTTCATCAGTGATCTGTCCACAGTGGCCCAGATGCACGTAATGCAGATTCTTGCCGAGTTTTGAGATGGCGTACACAGCTACGTCGGTGATGTTGCGGCATTTCGCCAGGACGAGATTGCGAAGCCGGGGAGCAACCTCAATAATCTTCTGAACCGCGGCGTCTGTCAAGCGGGTGCAAGAGGTCAGGTCGAGGATTCGGAGGTGTTCAAAGTGCTTGCCGAGTGGCAGATTTAAGAAGGCGTCGTCGTCGATGAGTTCGCAGCTAGCCAAGCGCAGTTCGCGAAGACAGTTCCCTCTGGCCAGCAGAGAGGTAATCGGTGCATTGCCAATCTCAAGGCACTGGTGGAGATCGATTTCGAGGATATTTGGGCAATTCTCAGAAAAGGCCATAATAGCATCGTCTCGAAGTTGACCGCATTCGTTGAGTTTCAGCTGAAGAAAAGGCGCATGTTAGCATTTGTGATCTAATCCATGTTTGGAGGATATGGGGGAAAATACCCTTTTGATATATTTGCAGTTTCGTGCCAACGAGATCATACTCTCGTTGGAAACCTTGAAGCATCCCGATATATTCAAGCCCTGAAGCCGCCTGCAGTGATCGGCGATGGCATATATTGAACGCTCCGTTATGTTTGTGTCGTTTGAGATATCCAGTGCTAAGAGTGAAGCGTTGTGCTCAACCAGAGCAATCAGGCCCGAGTCCATCAGTCCCCGGCAATTTGTCAGCGTCAGACGCTCGACCCGCGTGCAAACAGCCAAGGGTAGAACGCTACCATCGTTGACTTTATCGGCCAAACTCGCGAGATTTAAGCGCTTGATGAAGTCGCGGTAGCTGAAGAACGGGTGCTCGAGTCCCAAGGTCTGGCAGATGCTGTGGTGATTTCGCCAGTTGTTACAGGCGGGGCGGTGCCAGAGCAAATCGACCGAATTTCTAGCCCAGCGTTTGGAAACGAGCATGCAGTGGTACAGGTCCGAAGTAGCGCTCAACTTGGAGAAGACGCTGATCAAAATCTCGTTGGGCAGACGGTTGACCGGCGGCCAGCAGGTATCGTCGACCTGCATATCCTGGAAGTTTGGCACGCCAAGCGACGACTGCGAGTCGTTCGCCGCCAGAAAGAAGTCAGACTCCTCGTTGTCGGCCGGCACGGGGGAGTCTGTTGACGATGAGGATCGGGAGTCGTCTTGCTCATCCGAGGCAGAGGTCGCCATAGCGCCAACGGGCGGTTCGACCGACCGCGCACAGTTCGTGATAGGCAGAGTCTGGAGCCAGGGGCGATGTTAGGCTTGTACGGACAAGTCCTAGAGGAAGACTGCAGCGAGGATGAGGAGGAGGGCGACGATGGTGGGGATAGTCTCGGTGCACACTCTCGCGCTGCGGGTTGTTAACGAGTCGTTTGCGGACGATGTCGCGCCTTCGGCTGGGTCGTAGGATGCTGAGCTGTGAATCCCTCGAAGTCGATGTCTACTCTAGTAGCAGTTGCTCAGTGAGTCGATGTCGGTAGTCGAATGACGAAACCCTAGGTGGTAGGTTGAAGTGGTGAATCGACAGTGAGTGGAGGTCGCAGGCGCCGAAACTGGGCGGAGACGAGATGATGGCGGCTGGGTCCGGGGTGTGTTGTGACTGGGGGGGCGCTTAAATCGAGTTGCTTACTTGATTTTCAGCCTCGTCGTCCGGGCACGTAGTTTGCCGTTATGGGAAAGCCTGGACTCGGAGCCGCCGTCACACGTTCCAAGAGGCTGAGACGACGCCCGACGCCTAAAAAGAGATACAGGGTCCCCTGAACAGCTCCCTGAAGATACGTATTACTTTATGTCGTAGCCGGGTTGAAGAGCTTCCAGCTCTTCGATTGTTAGGGGGGGCTGTTGGGCCCTGTAACTTTCGGGACGGGTGCGCGGCCTGGCGCTGGCGGGGTTGAAGATGAGTGGATTGGGATGAGCGCGGTTGAACGATGGACCCTTGAAGCCTCCGAGCGCACTCTCGATGAACTTCGAGGCTGTTTTCCTGGTACTGGAGGACGATCCTCTAAGGTAGGTGTCGGTAATGATCACGAGGATTGTGCACAATTGCCTTAGGCGTAGGATGGCACCCTCTCAAAGTAGGAGAAATCGCCCTGCTGCGATGGTCACTGGGTACCGTGACTCGTCACTGTCTAGAGCCTGATCGACAGGTTTCCTAGTAGTGCCGGGTCGGGTCTTTGGGCTCGGCTTTGGTGTGCCCGGACTTTCCAGGTCGGTTCATGATACCTTTGCATAGCTTCTACAAGTTTCAAATTTGAACAGCTATCTATGAGCAGCAGCTTTAGAGGTGGAGATGCATTGCGAGAATCTTTCTATTCATAGATACATCCCCACAGTTGGCTTGACAGGTGTGCTTAAATCTTGTGGTCATTGAGCAGTTGTTTACAGGCATTTGTGCTGGCAACTCAGGTGATCCTTGCGTTAGAACTGAAGGTGTAACGTGGACTGCACATTGCCACAGACACTCCCACATGATGAGAATCAGGACGTGAATAGACCATACAACAGAGAGCGCAACTAGATGTAACAGTAACCAAGTTGAAGTGCTTTGTTTAAGAAAAAGGCATTTTGATGTCGAACTCCAGGGTACTTTGCCTCCCAACGTACAGTAAGTACTTACCTTATCTTATCGGCGATCGGACAGATCACGTGATCCGCTTGTCCTCGGCTCGTACGTTTTCCCCGTCATTCGTAGTGGCTCATGGATGGCATCAGCATTCAATTCTGTCTCGAAACCTCTCGCTTACCTACGACTTGACCTTCTTAACAACATTGGCATTCAATGGACTTCTGTTAAAGTGACGTACCATACAACACCGTCATTGACGCACCAAGCCGGCCCAGCCCGAATCTCGAAGCCCTTCTCGATGCTCCGTCCCTCAACTCTTCGTCCGGCTCTCCGGACGCAATGCCGGATACAATGTGCTCGAGCTTCCTGCCGTACCATGTTCACGCAGCGGTCATCCGCCCGCCTCACCGATGAGTACGACGTTAACAAGCTCAATTCCAAGCGTCGCGACTACGAGCAGAACCGCAACGCCTTCCTTACAGCTGGTGCTTTGGCAGGCATCATCTCCTTCGTCTACACTGCGTGGAAGCTCAAGCAGGCCATTGAAGTCAGAGGGGAGAAGGAGAAGGAGAAAATCTCGGTCAAATGCGACGCGCCTATTCCAACCGAGCAGTTCAAGACCGAGGCAGGCGAGAAGCGCAAGGTTGTGCTTCACGATGAGGACGGCCGGGAGATTGTCCCTACAGGGAATACGACGGTGAAACTGTTCCCCAGGACAATCGAAGTTGATCTTCCATCAACACCGCGATCCGCCAACCCTATCGCAGCTTCGATCACAAACAACCAGGGCACAGAGTTTACGCTGGTAGGATTGGGAACGAGGTCGGTGACCTTCATCGGAATCGAAGTGTACGTGGTTGGCTTCTACGTCGCGACGCAAGACATTGCGAAGCTACAGCACTACTTGGTGAAGAAGATCAACCCGCTAGCAACCACATTGATTCCGTCAGAGAAGGACACTTTGCGCAAGGCCCTCTTGGATCCCGCAGAGGGAGAAGAGACCTGGAATGCTATTTTGAAGGACTCGGGATGCCGAAGTGCTTTCCGCATCACTCCTGTCAAGGACACCGACTTCCACCACCTTCGCGACGGGCTTGTGAGGGCTATCGGGGCTCGGACAGGGCGGGACCCTGTATACAATGACGAGGCCTTTGGCGACGCCATGAAGGCCTTCAAGCTCATCTTCAACCGGGGCTCGGTACCTAAAAGAAAGGAGCTCCTAATGATCCGGGACGAGTCAGGCAAACTACTCGTCACGTACAACGAGGGTGACGATAAAACTCCCAAAAAGACTCTTATGGGAATGGTGGATGATGAACGACTATCTAGACTGCTCTGGCTCAACTATCTCGCTGGCAAGAAGGTTGCTTCAGAGGAAACGAGAAACAACGTCATCAACGGTGTTATGGAATTCGTCGAGAGACCTGTCGGCACGGTTGCGACACAGGTCGTATAATTCTTGACATAAGACGTTCACAATCGTGTATACTAGGTGGAAAATGTATGTTAGAGGACATGGGCATGAACACAACTCTGCGGCTTCACCATCGAGCGGGTTTCTATTAAAGTGTATATGTATTGACCGTAGCATCCTGCCAAAGTAGGTCATGTTATAGAACGTGCTGCAGCCGCGATCTATATCTTCATCGCATAGCTACAGCTGGGAGCTGAGTCGCATCAGCAACACTCCTGGACCAGAGACCGTCACACCCAATCGTTAAGCTTACGCCGTCAATGCACCGGCTTCTTTGAGCAGGCCCTTCAGCTTGCCCGCGGAGCTCAGGCTCTGCAGATCCGAGTTGCCACCAATGGACTTCTTCGAGATGAAGATGTTAGGGACGGTGCGCTGGTTGGTAAGCTCTTTAAGCGCATCCTGGAGCGCGCTTCCGTCGCCTGCATAAAATGTCAGCTGCAAGCCTTGCTGCAGAGGGGCGGAACGGGCGCTTCCGCAGGGTCAAACATACTGATCTGGTCCAGTTCGACCGTCTCGAACTCGGCATCCAAGCTGCTCAACACCTGCTTCGTCTGGCGGCAGTAGGGGCAATACGACTTGGAGAAGACAACTGGGAGGCGGCCACGGCATCAGCAAACATGCGCCCCACGGGATGGGAGGTCAGCAGGCCGCGTCGGGCTGCCATTCTGTATCACGTACCGACGTTGTGATCGTTGATGATCTCCTGGATTTTCTTGGATGCGTCTGCCATGGTGCCGGGGCTTACTGGTCGTGTGGAGAAGAAGCTGCGGAAGAAGTTCATGGGTTCGTTGATAGGGTTGAAGCTGAAGGTGAGGCGAGGCGCGGCGAAAGACATAAGAGCCAATGTCTTGGGTAGCGGGGAGGGGCGGATGGAGTCGATTTGTCAGTTTACGTAGATGGCCGTGGCGATGGATTGCGATTGTAGGAGGCGACAAAATAAGACCGACTAGATTCCAGATTCGATGATGCAATGAGCAGCGACTCAGCGAGCCTGGGAGGGCTTTGGGACCGTCGCGGCCGGGGTTCTGTCCCCGCTATTTTCATGAAGTGTTTGGCTGGTCGGTACCTGAGCTTACCTTGCCGTTTACCTTATGAACCACTGTCCTGAGGTCGCAAGGGGGAATCTTGATTCCATCCTCGACCGGGGACTTGGAGGCGCACGATACCTAAGATCCAATACCCGTGACATCCATGGATCAGACAGGTGGGCACCTCGGCACAGTGTGATCCAGCGGACGACGGCGCCCGTATTAACCCCTATATTTTCCATCCAACTCCCCTGAATCCGTGAACCCCTTCAAGTTGCGGGAGCCTGGGCCAGGGGACGGGACCTATTTCTGTCTGTTAGTCACTCTCAGGCCATTCATAGACGCCAGAACCTTCCCCATGGATCCAATGTTAATTAGATAGATCCAATATCAAAATCTGTCCTTCCACGGATCCTAGCATCAACTTCATCACCACCCTCACCATCATTTGCAATTCCTCAACGCAAACTTTGCAACACAAAACCTAATGCAATTGCAATAGTCCAGCGCTGTGCACTGGTTCAACCGCGTTCGCCGCTCGCTTCTCGACACACTCTTGTCCCTCCTGTCCACAGTCCCTCCCGTCCAAGAAACAGCCAATCGCCTTGCTTGGCCGACTTCGCATCCCACCAGTTATTCGGGCTTGCATCATCAACACGCACAGAGACAGCCTGACCAACTGCACCAACGCCTGCACCACCGCCTGCACCACCGCCCACGCCCCTCACAGTGCCTCGTCGAGCCTCGCGACTTGTCCGCCAAGCTGCTGTGCTTCCCCGCTGACAACTCACTCGTGCCCGCCGCCGTCCGACAGCCTCAACCTATCGCCGGGAAGACCCTGGACCCAGGGCCGTGATCGTCGTCTGCTTCCGCCACCCTCTCGGTCCCTCTCGTAGGCTTTCCACGACGTCCGCTTGCGCTCCACCGCCGTCTACGAGCCGATCAAGGAACTGCCAGCTGCTCTACTGCTGCAGTTCCTCTGTCCCAGTCGTCGCGTCTTGCCTCACTGCATGCCCTTGGCCTACCACCCCATCTGCGTCTAGGGTGTCCTCTTCGGGGTCACCTTAGAAACGACGACAAGGTGGATTCCAGCCAGGAAATCGTGGCATCCTCCGGTGCCCTACAAAACATCACGTCTTACCTCAACGGCACGTTGGCCAATCTCTCCACCGTCTGGCAGGATTCGAGCGACTACATATCCGAGACCCTTGGCATTCCACCAAGTCTCGTCTACAGCAGCCTTGCCGTCCTAGTTGCGGTTCCTCTTACAATGTCGAGATACGGTTGGTCGAGTAGTCGCGAGCAGATCTCGCCGTACACTTCGATTACTGGCGGTGTTCCGGCCGTGACGGATGAAGACTTCAGCTACATCACGTCGCAAGAATTGGATGATGCTACGGACCCACGTTATTTCCCCAGGTCGGCGTCTGCCGCCCCGCCAGTTCCTGAAGACGACGTCCTGTTGATCAAGAACAAGGGCGTTACATGGCCAGCCAAATTCCCGGCTTACACAATTGGAGATGGAAAATTGCGAGTCAAGGATGTGAGAAAACGAGTTGGAATAATGATGGACCTCTCTGAGCGGGGAACCCGCCGCGTCAAACTCCTCTACAAGGGCAGGCAGCTGAAGGACCCTGTTGCACCTATACGAGATTACGGCGTAAAGAACAATAGCGAGCTGATGGCCGTTATTCCGGATATCGACGACGGAAGCAGCCCGTCCGAGGAAGAGATGGTCATTGTCGACGCACCAGCACGGGACGAAGGCAAATCGCGACGAAAGAAGAAGAAGCGCAGTAAGAAGGGCAAGGCTGATGGGGACGGCGACTCGCTGGCGACTAGCAGCCCCCGCGAAAGCAATTCAACGTTTGAGGCTCCAAGATCGCCTGCCCAACATCCCCGGTCGCCCGCTCCTCGATCACCTCCGGTAGCTGTCAGCGGCCCGATGAAGCAGCTGGACGAGCTTTCAGACGAGTTCAACTCGAAGTGGTTACCAATGTGCTTGGACTTTGTCGCTGCCCCTTCGTCCGATCCCAAGAAGCGAGAGGACGAGCATCGGAAAGTTTCAGAGATGGTCATGCAACAGGTCATTTTGAAGTTGGACAGCGTGGATAGTGAGGGGATTCCCGAAGTCAGAGCCAGGAGAAAAGAACTGGTCACACATGTTCAGGCGACGCTCAAGAGAATGGACGCCGTCAAGGGCCCATAGTGTTGAATTACTTGGTGTCGAAGCGTTATTACAGCGCATCATTTGATCTCGGAAGGAGGCTAGCAAAACTCGTTTGGTCTGGACTGCGCTTGGCGTCGTGATTGCTCGTATGGGAATATGGCGGATAGTTGACATCAGTTGGCATTTCTCGAAATAGACAAGTTGTATAATAGATAAGACGTGGATTCACGGCCTTCACGACGATGACGAAGATAGATTCGGGGACCAGATTGTATAGGATCCGTTAATTCCTAATTTCCGCTACCGAATCTTGAGTACATGATCATAGTGTGTTTGCTTTATATAGCGTCTCGAAAGAGGATGGCATCTACATAACTGAAACGAATGTAGTCGCCGCCTCGCTCTTTGATCGTCATCTCACGTGTAAGCTGACTTCCAGGTTGGAGAACGACTCGCTGCACACCGAGATCACGTGGATTACTCCGAGACCACCCGTTTGTCCGACCTTGTGCCGTGCGCCCTCTGATTGAAAAAGCGGTGCCTTTCGGCGGATTATCGGCAGCACGCTCTAGGTCTCTTAGCCCTAAGCAACTCCAGCAAACCAACCCTCTTCGCTTGCAGCGAAACGGGTCCATTCCAACCCAAGCTAGCGCCCTTTACACCAAAGGCACAACGAGCCCTCCAGCGGAACTTGGATTTTTCGCCGTCAACCACTATCGCGACCACTTCCTCCCAACATCCGCCCAGGGAAGACTAACCCCAGCAGCACAGGAACAGATTCTCGCCGGCCAGGTTTGAGGATTTGTGCGTCTTCATTGTCGTCTGAGCTGCCTGCTTCCTCTACACATCCCCAGAAGCAACGATACGATGTCGTCTTTCGAGCCGGTTGTAAGTATTACCTCTTCTTCAACCTTGGTGATGCGCGGTCTCAAGATGGATGTGGGCGCGGGTTGGAAGTGAGGGATTCTGGGTCTTGGGACAGCGTCTGTGCATGCCTGCGAAAATGGGACACGGCTTGAATGAATGGACCATGAGAGCATCTCGCTGACCGCACTCTTCTTTAGGTCGTCATCGACGGCAAGGGCCATCTCCTTGGTCGTCTTGCCTCCATTGTTGCCAAGCAGCTCCTTAGCGGTCAGAAGATTGTTATCGTCCGCTGCGAGGCTCTCAACATCTCTGGCGAATTCTTCCGCTCGAAGCGTATGTTTACCCCACGAAAACACCGATTGTTGCCGACTACGAGGACAAAACAACGGCTTCCATGCGAATCAGAACGGACGCTGATGATCGAATAGTCAAGTACCACGCCTACCTCCGCAAGATCACACGATTCAACCCCACCCGTGGTGGTGAGTTCACACCGGTCCGAATGCTACTCTTGAATGGCCGTTGACCCGAATTGCAGGTCCCTTCCACTTCCGCGCCCCGTCCCGAATCTTCTACAAGGCCGTCCGGGGTATGATCCCCCACAAGACCGCCCGCGGAGCCGCCGCTCTCGAGCGCCTCAAGGTCTTCGAGGGTGTTCCCCCTCCCTACGACAAGAAGAAGAAGATGGTCGTTCCCCAGGCTCTCCGCGTTCTGCGACTGCAGCCCGGCCGAAAGTACTGCACTGTCGGCCGTCTGAGCCACGAGGTCGGCTGGAAGTACCAGGATGTCGTTGCTCGGTATGTCAATCGTTGGAATCACCCAGAGACAACTACTAACTCAATAACAGATTGGAGGAGCGGAGAAAGGCAAAGGGTGCCGCCTACTACGAGCGCAAGAAGGTTGCTGCGCGACAATTGACGGACGCGAAGAAGAACTCTGGTACCAAGACCGAGACTGCGAAGGCTCTTGCGGCTTTCGGCTACTAAACTAGCCACTCCTCGACCCTAACGGGTCTTGGGAACTTCGCATCGTCTATCATTTCTCGTGCGTTTCATTAGATGGCGCGGCGGTTCACAAGGGATTACTTGATTTGCTGAGTGGTGGCAAGGGCGGCTCGGTGGGTGGACGGCTATTCCAATGTTCTAAATGAAACTCGTCGTTGGAATCCATCCAAAAATAAGGCAGAGAAACCCAATCAACATGATCAACATGAAGAGACACGATTTCTGACGCTATCGTCTTTGGCCGGTGAAGATGCGGGTTATGCATTCGGATAGATTTGGAAACAATGTCCTCCCCCGATTCTCTTAAGGACGCCAGTGTTCGGCGGAGAGCCAAGGATGGATGAGATGATGAGTTGAGGTGATCTTGCTACTCTCCCAGCACGGAACAAGGGGTCTAGCACTTGCACACATAGGAGTAGAAAAGGAATGGAATAATTGTTTGAACTATCTTGCAGCATAAAGACATATTGGCATGGTCTTGTTTCAGTCCTTGAATTGGTCGAATAGCTTGTTCGCAACCTACCCTATCTTAAGGGTCTCATTCTTACCCGGCGGTCTCTTGGTTACAAACTGCAGTTGTATATGGACCTTGTTTCTTCAGTTGGGTTACCGAACGGCAGCGGTCAACGATCTTCGGTTCTTAGTAAGTTGCTGGTTAGACTCTCTGGTTTCTCTATAAGTAGTGTGAGTTAAAGAGAGAGCGTAACTGTTTGAAACTGTAGTCTTCCAGATAGGCACACTTAACAGACATTATTTACGGAAATTACGGAAAGAACCGAAGATGCAAGAACTCAAAAGTTCTGTAGTTAAATGAGAACACTTAGTAATAGAAATTAAATACCGAGAGGCTTGCTCATGAAGTTCTGCGAAATGCACGTAAGTTCTTCATGGTCGAGTTGCGCCCAAAGGGTGTCATGTGCCGATAAGATAAGATAACACAATTTCATGTGAGGTGTCAAAGGTGTCCTTCCTAAGTGACACGGCACCTCTTTAACACCAGAGCCCCAACGCCCAAACAAAACTTCACCTCGAATCTCTCGCGCAGAACTGCACACTCGAATTTCCGACGACGACTGGAATTCCGATTCCCCATATCAGACATTCATCCTGCACGAGAAGCGCCTACGGGTCAAAACCGCCCGCCATCATGACAGAACTCACCCACTTCGACCTCCTCCCCCTCAACATGAACCCTCAGTCCAAGGCCATCGAATCCCTGAAGCCATCGCGCGCCCTCAACGCCGAGCTCGAGCAGCTCAACATCCTGCACCGCTCCCTGCTCAGCCTCGACACCCCGTCGGGCGCACCCCCGCCGCCCATCCCCGTCAACCCCAAGCGCACCGCCAACGTCACCAAGCTGCGCGAGAGCGGCAACGCCGAGTACGGCCGCGGCAAGTTCGCCGACGCCATCAAGCTCTACACCCTGGGCCT